>JAXIVJ010000900.1:135000-167500 GCA_036785665.1 Chirona hameri
GTCACTGGTCTAATGACGTCATTGCACGACAAGCAATACCACGGGACAACACGTACTGCTGGTTTTGGCGCACCTGTGAAGTGTGTTATGTGCGGCTATCAGCGAGTCACTCTGCTTTATCATGTCACGCGTTGCCAGCACAGCAACAGCGCCCGTAATTGGAGGAGATGCTCATGAATAATGATGACTTGTGATTATTGGATCACGCATGACACACGTGACGAAAGACGGGCGTTTCTGTCCCGTCACGGCGACGAGACTGCGCCCAGCGACGATACAAGTACATGTCAAAGGCGCCGAGTGAATACACTCGTAGGCTGAACTTGGCGACAATGCTGAAGAGAGAACGAAGAGGAGAAACACTGTGCAGATACTCTGGGGGGGGGGGGGGGGGGGGATGGATGCAATCATGTTGAGTGAATGCAATTTAGCCAGAGTCAAGTGTCGACCGTGTGTGAAGAGACTTAACAGTCGTTGTTTTGGCGTTATGGCGGAAAGCTGCTTAACATCCACATAGACAATTGTTTTAACAATTGTTAAACGAATATTAAATGAAACTTTGCTGGAAAGTGTTCGTCATATGCAATGCGAAGCTGGTGGCGTACCACTCATAATCCTGGCCCTCGAAATCAGTATAAAAACCAACTACTACCTCCACCTCCCCACCTCCGCCCTCAGACAGTGCTGCGGACGTCCCTCAGACAGTGCTGCGGACGTCCCTCAGACAGTGCTGCGGACGTCCCTCAGACAGTGCTGCGGAGGTCCCTCAGACAGTGCTGCGGACGTCCCTCAGAAAGTGCTGCGGACGTCCTTCAGACAGTGCTGCGGACGTCCCTCAGACAGTGCTGCGGACGTCCCTCAGACAGTGCTGCGGACGTCCCTCAGACAGTGCTGCGGACGTCCCTCAGACAGTGCTGAGGACGTCCCTCAGACAGTGCTGAGGACGTCCCTCAGACAGTGCTGCGGTCGTCCCTCAGACAGTGCTGCGGACGTCCCTGAGACAGTGCTGAGGACGTCCCTGAGACAGTGCTGCGGACGTCTCTCAGACAGTGCTGAGGACGTCCCTCAGACAGTGCTGCGGACGTCTCTCAGACAGTGCTGAGGACGTCCCTCAGACAGTGCTGCGGACGTCCCTCAGACAGTGTTGCGGACGTCCCTCAGACAGTGCTGCGGACGTCCCTCAGACAGTGCTGCGGCCGTCCCTCAGACAGTGCTGCGGACGTCCCTCAGACAGTGCTGCGGACGTCTCTCAGACAGTGCTGAGGACGTCCCTCAGACAGTGCTGCGGACGTCCCTCAGACAGTGCTGCGGACGTCCCTCAGACAGTGCTGCGGACGTCCCTCAGACAGTGCTGCGGACGTCCCTCCACTTCCTCCGCTCCCTGACTGGCTATCGTTGAGAGCTCATTTGTCACCATTCCACTGATGGCTTTACAGACGACTGTTAATGATGGTTAGCGGACTCTGCTGAGAGTGGGGTACCCACGCAGCGAGAGGCCAGGACAACGTCCGCAGGCTGGGGCGGGCATGCTGCTGCTGGTAGTGGCTCTACTCAGAGTGGGGTACGCATCAGCGAGAGGGCGAGGCGCCGTCCGCGAGGCGCAGTAGGTAACCTGCTGCTGCTGGTAGTGGCTCTACTCAGAGTGGGGTACGCATCAGCGAGAGGGCGATGCGCCGTCCGCGAGGCGCAGTAGGTAACCTACTGCTGCTGGTAGTGGCTCTACTCAGAGTGGGGTACGCATCAGCGAGAGGGCGAGGCGCCGTCCGCGAGGCGCAGTAGGTAACCTGCTGCTGCTGGTAGTGGCTCTACTCAGCGTGGGGTACGCATCAGCGAGAGGGCGAGGCGCCGTCCGCGAGGCGCAGTAGGTAACCTGCTGCTGCTGGTAGTGGCTCTACTCAGAGTAAATATCTGAGCTCTACTGTGAGTAAAGTAAGCCATTTAGTATTGGCTAATAAAGCGTATGCCGATGAATGTGCAGGAGCAAGTTTGCAGTAGAATCCAGTTGGTGAAATGATTTAAATTTGAAGAGCTACCCACGTTTTTTTCCCAGTAAATACCTGAAAATTAAAGAAAACTTGAGGAAATCTGTTCTCGGATTCCAAACATCCAATACTGCAGACTGCTTTGTAACTTTCAGTCGTCAATCGGGTCACCATCTTTCGGGTACGCTCGGTCAGGTCGACACTTCTATCCTGAACGCATCCAATGCCGTCCACTTCTGTTTCTGTTCCGTCCGCCGTGCTATCCTGCTGCTGTCGTCGGCGTTCCCGACCGTGAACTGGAAACTCCGCACTCCAACTCCGCACTCCAACTCCGCACTCCGTCAGCGTTCCCGACAGTGAACTGGAAACTCCGCACTCCAACTCCGCACTCCGTCAGCGTTCCCGACCGTGAAATGGAAACTCCGCACTCCAACTCCGCACTCCGTCAGCGTTCCCGACCGTGAAATGGAAACTCCGCACTCCAACTCCGCACCCCGTCAGCGTTCCCGACCGTGAACTGGAAACTCCGCACTCCAACTCCGCACTCCGTCAGCGTTCCCGACCGTAAACTGGAGCTCCGCACTCCAACGCCGCACTCCGTCAGCGTTCCCGACCGTGAAATGGAAACTCCGCACTCCAACTCCGCACCCCGTCAGCGTTCCCGACCGTGAAATGGAAACTCCGTACTCCAACTCCGCACTCCGTCAGCGTTCCCGACCGTGAAATGGAAACTCCGCACTCCAACTCCGCACTCCGTCAGCGTACCCGACCGTGAACTGGAATCTCCGCACTCCAACTCCGCACTCCGTCAGCGTACCCGACCGTGAACTGGAAACTCCGCACTCCAACTCCGCACTCCGTCAGCGTTCCCGACCGTAAACTGGAGCTCCGCACTCCAACTCCGCACTCCGTCAGCGTTCCCGACCGTGAAATGGAAACTCCGCACTCCAACTCCGCACCCCGTCAGCGTTCCCGACCGTGAAATGGAAACTCCGCACTCCAACTCCGCACTCCGTCAGCGTTCCCGACCGTGAACTGGAAACTCCGCACTGCAACTCCGCACTCCGTCAGCGTTCCCGACCGTGAAATGGAAACTCCGCACTCCAACTCCGCACTCCGTCAGTGTTCCCGACCGTGAACTGGAAACTCCGCACTCCAACTCCGCACTCCGTCAGCGTTCCCGACCGTTAAATGGAAACTCCGCACTCCAACTCCGCACTCCGTCAGCGTTCCCGACCGTGAACTGGAAACTCCGCACTCCAACTCCGCACTCCGCA
Organism: Chirona hameri; assembly: GCA_036785665.1. NCBI lineage: Eukaryota > Metazoa > Arthropoda > Thecostraca > Balanomorpha > Balanidae > Chirona > Chirona hameri. Next base: position 138,260 of record JAXIVJ010000900.1, read on the forward strand.
CTCCAACTCCGCACTCCGTCAGCGTTCCCGACCGTGAACTGGAAACTCCGCACTCCAACTCCGCACTCCGTCAGCGTTCCCGACCGTGAAATGGAAACTCCGCACTCCAACTCCGCACTCCGTCAGCGTTCTCGACCGTGAACTGGAAACTCCACACTCCAACTCCGCACTCCGCACTCCAACTCCGCACTCCGTCAGCGTTCCCGACAGTGAACTGGAAACTCCGTACTCCAACTCCGCACTCCAACTCCGCGCTCCGTCAGCGTTCCCGACCGTAAACTGGAGCTCCGCACTCCAACTCCGCACTCCGTCAGCGTTCCCGACCGTGAAATGGAAACTCCGCACTCCAACTCCGCACTCCGTCAGCGTTCCCGACCGTGAAGTGGAAACTCCGCACTCCAACTCCGCACTCCGTCAGCGTTCCCGACCGTGAACTGGAAACTCCGCACTCCAACTCCGCACTCCGTCAGCGTTCCCGACCGTGAAATGGAAACTCCGCACTCCAACTCCGCACTCCGTCAGTGTTCCCGACCGTGAACTGGAAACTCCGCACTCCAACTCCGCACTCCGTCAGCGTTCCCGACCGTTAAATGGAAACTCCGCCCTCCAACTCCGCACTACGTCAGCGTTCCCGACCGTGAACTGGAAACTCCGCACTCCAACTCCGCACTCCGCACTCCAACTCCGCACTCCGTCAGCGTTCCCGACCGTGAACTGGAAACTCCGCACTCCAACTCCGCACTCTGTCAGCGTTCCCGACCGTGAAATGGAAACTCCGCACTCCAACTCCGCACTCCGTCAGCGTTCTCGACCGTGAACTGGAAACTCCACACTCCAACTCCGCACTCCGCACTCCAACTCCGCACTCCGTCAGCGTTCCCGACAGTGAACTGGAAACTCCGTACTCCAACTCCGCACTCCAACTCCGCACTCCGTCAGCGTTCCCGACCGTGAACTGGAGACTCCGCACTCCAACTCCGCACTCCGTCAGCGTTCCCGACCGTGAACTGGAAACTCCGCACTCCAACTCCGCACTCCGTCAGCGTTCCCGACCGTGAACTGGAAACTCCGCACTCCAACTCCGCACTCCGTCAGCGTTCCCGACCGTGAACTGGAAACTCCGCACTCCGTCAGCGTTCCCGACCGTGAACTGGAAACTCCGCACTCCAGCTGCACTGGTAGGTCAGATGTATGTCTGGATTTTAGGCTGTCGTGCCCGTGGTTTGGTGCCTCCACCCTCTGCAGCGATGACCAAGGCTGAGATGCAAATATGCCTGACCTACCAGGTCGTGCTATGCTGTGTGCAACGATGTATTCTGTTCCGGGCCATGGCATGGTATCTACAGTGATGTCTTCTGTTCCGGGCCATGGCATGGTGTCTACAGTGATGCCTTCTGTTCCGAGCCATGGCATGGTGTCTACAGTGATGTCTTCTGTTCCGGGCCATGTCATGGTGTCTACAGTGATGTCTTCTGTTCCGGGCCATGGCATGGTGTCTAGTGATGCCTTCTGTTCCGAGCCATGGCATGGTGTCTACAGTGATGTCTTCTGTTCCGGACAATGGCATGGTGTCTACAGTGATGTCTTCTGTTCCGGGCCATGGCATGGTGTCTAGTGATGCCTTCTGTTCCGAGCCATGGCATGGTGTCTACAGTGATGTCTTCTGTTCCGGACAATGGCATGGTGTCTACAGTGATGTCTTCTGTTCCGAGCCATGGCATGGTGTCTAGTGATGCCTTCTGTTCCGAGCCATGGCATGGTGTCTACAGTGATGTATTCTGTTCCGGGCCATGGCATGGTGTCTACAGTGATGTCTTCTGTTCCGGACAATGGCATGGTATCTACAGTGATGTCTTCTGTTCCGGGCCATGGCATGGTGTCTACAGTGATGTCTTCTGTTCCGAGCCATGGCATGGTGTCTACAGTGATGTCTTCTGTTCCGAGCCATGGCATGGTGTCTACAGTGATGTCTTCTGTTCCGGGCCATGGCATGGTGTCTACAGTGATGTATTCTGTTCCGGGCCATGGCATGGTGTCTACAGTGATGTCTTCTGTTCCGGGCCATGGCATGGTGTCTACAGTGATGTATTCTGTTCCGGGCCATGGCATGGTGTCTACAGTGATGCCTTCTGTTCCGAGCCATGGCATGGTGTCTACAGTGATGTCTTCTGTTCCGGACAATGGCATGGTATCTACAGTGATGTCTTCTGTTCCGGACAATGGCATGGTGTCTACAGTGATGTCTTCTGTTCCGGGCCATGGCATGGTGTCTACAGTGATGTCTTCTGTTCCGGGCCATGGCATGGTGTCTAGTGATGCCTTCTGTTCCGAGCCATGGCATGGTGTCTACAGTGATGTCTTCTGTTCCGAGCCATGGCATGGTGTCTACAGTGATGTCTTCTGTTCCGGGCCATGGCATGGTGTCTACAGTGATGTCTTCTGTTCCGGACAATGGCATGGTGTCTACAGTGATGTCTTCTGTTCCGGGCCATGGCATGGTGTCTACAGTGATGTCTTCTGTTCCGGACAATGGCATGGTATCTACAGTGATGTCTTCTGTTCCGGACAATGGCATGGTATCTACAGTGATGTCTTCTGTTCCGGACAATGGCATGGTATCTACAGTGATGTCTTCTGTTCCGGGCCATGACATGGTGTCTACAGTGATGTCTTCTGTTCCGAGCCATGGCATGGTGTCTACAGTGATGCCTTCTGTTCCGGACAATGGCATGGTACCTACAGTGATGTCTTCTGTTCCGGGCCATGACATGGTGTCTACAGTGATGTCTTCTGTTCCGGGCCATGACATGGTGTCTACAGTGATGTCTTCTGTTCCGGACAATGGCATGGTGTCTACAGTGATGTCTTCTGTTCCGGACAATGGCATGGTATCTACAGTGATGTATTCTGTTCCGAGCCATGGCATGGTGTCTACAGTGATGTATTCTGTTCCGGACAATGGCATGGTGTCTACAGTGATGTCTTCTAGGCGTACTGTTCACAGTGCCGGCAACTGGTGAGCATCGGTTAACACTCGTTGGTGAGGCCCCGTCAGCCCTGCGGTTAGCACTCGTTGGTGAGGCCCCGTCAGCCCTGCGGTTAGCACTCGTTGGTGAGGCCCCGTCAGCCCTGCGGTTAGTACTCGTTGGTGAGGCCCCGTCAGCCCTGCGGTTAGCACTCGTTGGTGAGGCCCCGTCACCCCTGCGGTTAGCACTCGTTGGTGAGGCCCCGTCAGCCCTGCGGTTAGCACTCGTTGGTGAGGCCCCGTCACCCCTGCGGTTAGCACTCGTTGGTGAGGCCCCGTCAGCCCTGCGGTTAACACTCGTTGGTGAGGCCCCGTCACCCCTGCGGTTAGCACTCGTTGGTGAGGCCCCGTCAGCCCTGCGGTTAACACTCGTTGGTGAGGCCCCGTCAGCCCTGCGGTTAGCACTCGTTGGTGAGGCCCCGTCACCCCTGCGGTTAGCACTCGTTGGTGAGGCCCCGTCAGCCCTGCGGTTAACACTCGTTGGTGAGGCCCCGTCAGCCCTGCGGTTAACACTCGTTGGTGAGGCCCCGTCAGCCCTGGCTGGCACGCCGGACGTCATGCCGCCCGTACGCCGGACGTTCCGGCCTGTCGGTGTTTACAGTTGTCGCCGCCATGTCCGGGCTGTCGGGGTCCGTCACGGGCGCCGCCGCCCCCGCCTCCGCCGCCGCCCCCGCCCCGCCCCGCCCCCGCCCCCGCCCCCGCCCCCGCCCCCGCCCCCGCCCCCGCCCCCGCCCGCTTCTCCCAGGTTCATTACGCCGATTGGTGACGGTCAGGGATCACTACACAGTGGCGATGCATGCGACTGGCCTTTGGCAGGAAGTCTCGGCAACGCCTTTGTGAAGGTATTCAGGAAAGGAAACGATGTGTTTGTTAGGTGTGTTGTCGGGGTATTTAGCGAACTTCATGGAGGATGTTTGCTCGGAGTTATTCTGTTTTGATGACCTAGCGAAGGCAAATATCGGCAACAGATCAAACTCAATCAAAGTTGTGCCAGACTCAGATTGCTTAGTCGACTCAACTCAGTCTTATGACTCCGATTCGACTCTAACTCCTCCCCCTCCCCTCGTGCCGTCAGTCGGTCGCTTGACACAGAACACCGCCTGTTGCGCCACCTCCGCCGCCGCCGCCGCCGCCGCCGCCGCCCCTCCGCCGGTAGCCGGTAGCCGGTAACCGGTGCCGGTAGCCGGTAGCCGGTAGCCGGTAGAGGGGGGTGACCTCAGAGGTGGTGTGGGTGGCGCCCCAGCCACTGCCCGCCGCCCCTCCCCCTGTCCAGCTTGCTGTTCAGCCTTCAATCCTGTTGTACGGCCCCGCCTCACCACGCGTCAGTCGACGGCCGGCAGTGGGCGTGCTTGGACGTGGATCCGGAGCGAGGGAGAACGCTGTGACGTCATCACGAGACCTGTGATTGGTCAGTAGCCGCGCGGCTGGAGCCGGTTACCTGCGCAGAGTGTGAGTGCCGCTCGATTTCTGTCGCTTCATATTTTGGTATTCTGGTTTTCAAGGTTACCCTCTCTTGGTGGATTGCTGGATGACTGCACAATTTCCGTCATTTTCCTTCCACACATCATTCCTATTATCGTACACAATACTCGTAATCAAAAACGAAATGTAGACTATTATAATTTCTGTTGGTTTATGTAATAACCTTATTGTTGGAGCTATTCCTTGTTTCTTTTTTAAACATCAATGGTGGCTTTTAATGAAGGCTATCTCTGAGCTTATAGCGTATCGCTTACCGTGGGGCTTGCCCAGTCTGCTCGCCGCCCCTCATAAAAGCTGCGTGGGATTGCGTGGGCTGCGTGGGACTCGGCACGCAAAGATAAATCAATTGTATCGCGTGGGGGTAGTTCCCAAACTGTGTCCCTGACACCATTATTTCTGAAATGTTTGTCCATTAATCAAATTGGAAACAATAGAGGCAGATCACGGCAGAATCGATTACACACCGGGCGAGCTAGTTTGTCGGTGGCATCTGTGTTTCGCGCACGTGAATCGTTCAGTGATATTTCTCAATAACTGGCGTTCTGGTAATGGAAGGGCTGCTGTTAGGCATTACCGCTTCTGGTAATGGAAGGGCTGCTGTTAGGCGTTACCGCTTCTGGTAATGGAAGGACTGCTGTTAAGCATTACCGCTCAACACAGGGCTGAACAGTGATGTTTTCAGCGAGCTCTTATAATTGGCTCCACAAGATCTGCCACGTTCTTCAAACGACATCAATCTATGTTTTACTTGCAACAATACATAATTTGTGAATAATATTGAGACATGTATAATTGAGTGCTTTCTGAACTCGCAACAATACATAGTTTGTGAATGATATTGAGACATGTATAATTGAGTGCTTTCTGAACTCGCAACAATACATAGTTTGTGAATAATATTGAGACATTTATAATTGAGTGCTTTCTGAACTCGCAACAATACATAGTTTGTGAATAATATTGAGACATTTATAATTGAGTGCTTTCTGAACTCGCAACAATACATAGTTTGTGAATAATATTGAGACATTTATAATTGAGTGCTTTCTGAACTCGCAACAATACATAATTTGTGAATAATATTGAGACATTTATAATTGAGTGCTTTCTGAACTCGCAACAATACATAGTTTGTGAATAATATTGAGACATTTATAATTGAGTGCTTTCTGAACTCGCAACAATACATAGTTTGTGAATAATATTGAGACATTTATAATGGAGTGCTTTCTGAACTCGCAGCAATACATAGTTTGTGAATGATATTGAGACATTTATAATTGAGTGCTTTCTGAACTCGCAACAATACATAGTTTGTGAATAATATTGAGACATTTATAATTGAGTGCTTTCTGAACTCGCAACAATACATAGTTTGTGAATGATATTGAGACATTTATAATTGAGTGCTTTCTGAACTCGCAACAATACATAGTTTGTGAATAATATTGAGACATTTATAATTGAGTGCTTTCTGAACTCGCAACAATACATAGTTTGTGAATAATATTGAGACATTTATAATTGAGTGCTTTCTGAACTCGCAACAATACATAGTTTGTGAATAATATTGAGACATTTATAATGGAGTGCTTTCTGAACTCGCAACAATACATAGTTTGTGAATAATATTGAGACATTTATAATTGAGTGCTTTCTGAACTCGCAACAATACATAGTTTGTGAATAATATTGAGACATTTATAATTGAGTGCTTTCTGAACTCGCAACAATACATAGTTTGTGAATAATATTGAGACATTTATAATTGAGTGCTTTCTGAACTCGCAACAATACATAGTTTGTGAATAATATTGAGACATTTATAATGGAGTGCTTTCTGAACTCGCAACAATACATAGTTTGTGAATGATATTGAGACATGTATAATTGAGTGCTTTCTGAACTCGCAACAATACATAGTTTGTGAATAATATTGAGACATTTATAATTGATTGCTTTCTGAACTCGCAACAATACATAGTTTGTGAATGATATTGAGACATTTATAATTGAGTGCTTTCTGAACTCGCAACAATACATAGTTTGTGAACGATATTGAGACATTTATAATTGAGTGCTTTCTGAACTCGCAACAATACATAGTTTGTGAATAATATTGAAACATTTATAATTGAGTGCTTTCTGAACTCGCAACAATACATAGTTTGTGAATGATATTGAGACATTTATAATTGATTGCTTTCTGAACTCAATGTGATCATCCCGAAACATCACCCTTTGGCTTGGGAAAACGAGAGTCGCTCATTTGTTCGGCTTGTTGAGTCAGTGTTGGGTGTGTATTTGCTGTCTGTATTGGCTGTGTTGTATGTCCATCACGAAGATGTTTGTTTCTGTGCTGTCTATGTTTGTTTCGGTATTCGGTAAATGATGTAATGTAAATGATAGGCATGCGGGTGGTTTTAAAAGCCAATGGCACCGAGTTTGAATTCCGGGTTTGAATCCCGGGATGGGAGAACGTTATCGTACTAAGCGCTGTGAACCGCCAGCTGACTGGAGAACTGAAGACTAGAGACAGAGAGGGTCGGCCAACTTGTGCAGGAGGTCATCATCATTTCGGTGATGACTTCGTCGCAATCCGCTGTGATTTGTGCTCTGTCGCTTTCCGCGGCATCGTGCCATTGATGTCGCATTCTAGCATTAAACATTGTTGGCCAGCTGTTGGCAGGATGGCTGCGTTGTCTGGTCACTGGTCAAGTGGTCATGCTGTTCGTATATGTTGGCCACAGATGCCTCCCGCAGTGGGTCATCCCGGCCAAACAGCGCGGCTTTGACAGTTTAGCTATGTAGAGCTGCGTGTTCCGCCTTTCAAACGCCCGACAGGACTTTCCATCTGTTTTCAGAGGTCGATACTCCCGTCCCTCTTCCGGTAACTTTTCAGTTGAAGGTGGATTATCCATCCTCCTTGATCATAGATCATGCCAACCGCGGGTGTTCTGGAAAGTCAACAGATAAACATGTTCCTCGGAATTGTAGGACGCCGGAAGTGAAGAGGATGAAGAGGATTAACGAAGCTTTCTCAGAGACGGTCGAGCGAGCGGGCCAACTCTGCAAAGCCCCTGTCAAGCCTTGAGTCCCTGATGGACGCTTAGAATGTGGAAGTGCCAACGAATAATCCAGCATATGCCACGCTTGTTCTTGTCATTTCTATTCTTATCATTTGTCTGGGCGATTTTTCCGCAGTTGACATTTGGAATTTAGCGTCTGTCTCATCAGAGAAATGCCTCCTCCAGGCCTGGTCCGCACTGTAATCTTACCGCGGCTTGGTCCGTGCAGAGTTCACGATGCGTGTCTATTTATTTTCGCTTCGTGAGAGCTATATCCATTACAAACAACAGCTATTATATAACCCGAGTCGAACTATGGCAAACAGTGGTGAGCTTGGGCATTGCAACGTCCATATATGCCAAGTATACAGCATACATGCGCAGTGCAATAACCCATAACCGAGTCTGTGGGTTATAGAGCTGTGATCGGTGATGTGCTGCGGATGCATCGCGGATCTGATGCGTGGTGACCACTGGTGACCACTGGTGACCACTGGTGACCACTGGTGACCACTGGTGACCACTGGTGGATCTAGAACGGTTACAATAGGGTTGTTGGGCGAAATACAAAAAAGGTCCGGCAAAATTTAAAAGCTCGCCGGATGCTGCTTCTTTGCGCATTAAGGACCGCCTTGAAGCAAGCGTTCTCAAGTTGTGAAACCTCCTTGGTTCTCTTTAAAATCAGTCAATGTGTCATTTGCATTCATCAATGTCACTCATACATTCATTCATGTCATGTTCATGTGTAGCGGTGTAGAAAATAATCAAATCAAGTCGACTTCAGTCGTTTTGGGAGCATAGTCTCGATGGCGTCCTCCCTGGATCCGCTTCCTGTGGCCAGACTACATAGTCTCGATGGCGTCCTCCCTAGATCCGCTTCATGTGGCCATACTACATAGTCTCGATGGCGTCCTCCCTGGATCCGCTTCCTGTGGCCAGACTACATAGTCTCGATGGCGTCCTCCCTAGATCCGCTTCATGTGGCCATACTGCATAGTCTCGATGGCGTCCTCCCTGGATCCGCTTCCTGTGGCCAGACTACATAGTCTCGATGGCGTCCTCCCTGGATCCGCTTCCTGTGGCCAGACTACATAGTCTCGATGGCGTCCTCCCTGGATCCGCTTCCTGTGGCCAGACTACATAGTCTCGATGGCGTCCTCCCTGGATCCGCTTCCTGTGGCCAGACTACATAGTCTCGATGGCGTCCTCCCTGGATCCGCTTCCTGTGGCCAGACTACATAGTCTCGATGGCGTCCTCCCTGGATCTGCTTCCTGTGGCCAGACTACATAGTCTCGATGGCGTCCTCCCTGGATCCGCTTCCTGTGGCCAGACTACATAGTCTCGATGGCGTCCTCCCTAGATCCGCTTCCTGTGGCCAGACTACATAGTCTCGATGGCGTCCTCCCTGGATCCGCTTCCTGTGGCCAGACTACATAGTCTCGATGGCGTCCTCCCTGGATCCGCTTCCTGTGGCCAGACTACATAGTCTCGATGGCGTCCTCCCTGGATCCGCTTCCTGTGGCCAGACTACATAGTCTCGATGGCGTCCTCCCTGGATCCGCTTCCTGTGGCCAGACTACATAGTCTCGATGGCGTCCTCCCTGGATCCGCTTCCTGTGGCCAGACTACATAGTCTCGATGGCGTCCTCCCTAGATCCGCTTCCTGTGGCCAGACTACATAGTCTCGATGGCGTCCTCCCTGGATCCGCTTCCTGTGGCCAGACTACATAGTCTCGATTGCGTCCTCCCTGGATCCGCTTCCTGTGGCCAGACTACATAGTCTCGATGGCGTCCTCCCTGGATCCGCTTCCTGTGGCATTGGCGGATCCTGGGGGGGGGGGGGCATGGCCATGGCCCCCCAAACCCCCCCATGGCCATGGCACCCCAAACCGCCTGAAATGGGCTATTTACTTTTTGGTGTTTGCCCCCCCCCCCCCTCCCCAACCACCCGTTCTGTATCCGCCTAAGGCTGGTGGTATCCCACAGACAATTCAAGAGAGCGTCTCTGCACGCCGGAAGTCCTCCAGACTGGCTCAGCAGCGGAGTGGCCAGGTCAGGAGCTGAGGTGGACCGGAACCTCCAGGTCGCCCCCGAAATACCTGGCGTCCGCGCCACAGACAGCTGGCGGCAGCAGACGTGACGCATTTGGCAGCCCGGAGACATGACACATTTGGCAGCCCGGAGACATGACACATTTGGCAGCCCGGAGACCGCCGACTGTTCGCAGACGGTTCCGCCAACGTACTGCTCCCCCGGCAGGCATAGAGTACGACTATAGCGACTTGTTATATCTAGTTTATACTTTATCATAGATGATCTACATCCGCAACAAAATTAATCGGCACTGTTGGAGCAACATGGAAAGTTGAACATTGTATGCAGATTTTCTGCCCACTTAGTATTTTCATGACTTGCATATTATTTGGTAATTCCCAACATTTTGTAATAGTATCGGCATTTGTGAGGCCTAAAATGCAGTTCATAATCAATATCTATGGACGAAATTGGCCAATTCAGAACGATTGAACATTCGATTTCCCCGATTTTCCTATTGTGTAGCATTTTAAACAATTTACTGACTGCCTGTACGGCCAGTCACTCATTTCAGTGATTTGACAGTCATTCATATAATTCCTATTTGAGTGACATTTGGCTGAGTTATTTGGCCGACAGTTGACCGGGAAACCATTGGCTCTGACCGGCCGGCACTGTGATTTCACAGCTGAATCCGGCGTCTACAGCTGCCGCTCCGGCTTCCCAGCTCTGCCTCAATCGACCCACGCGGGGCACGCGGGGCACGCGGGTGTCTGAGGCCCTGCCAGACAGACAGACAGACAGACAGTTTATTAAACAATGGGTCCACAGCATGTGTGGCTTTTCACCGTTGCGAGTCAGTGGACTAAAACGAATAACTGGATAAAATGGTATCAGCCGAGTGCCGGCCCGGCCAGGAACAGGTAGCATGCTAATAGGCATAACGAAAGAGATAATGCTAAAATAGCGCACATCGCGAGTCGGATAACTCGGTCTACGTCTGGCGCAGGATAAACTCGCGCAGGCGCTGCCGGAAGCTGCAGCGTGGTGGGTCGCAATTGGTAGTTGGTTGTAATCCTGCACAGCACTGTAACACAGCCTGCGTCGCCCAGCTTCAGTCCTAATGCGCGGCAGCGAGATATCACCGGCTCGCCTGGTATCGTGGTCATGTAGCTGGTTGGCAGCCAGTCCAAAGGTAGAGACTATAGCCTCTGGCTGGCCTGTCTCTATCGCGTCATGTATAGCACACAATCGATGGTACCTAACAAGTTACCTGGCATCAAACCACCTGAGGTCACGGAACGCATCAGTCACATGCTCACGTTAGCGCCTACCACATACAACACGGGCACAGAAATTCAGAATTGTATGCACTCGGTGAAGCTGGGTCTCACCACATATTCCATATACAGACATACAGTAGCGGACAATCGACACCGCGAGCGCCTGCACGATTGGTTTCAGTGCGGATCGGGGGATGACGTGTCGGGCGTGACTCAGTGCAATCAGGGCACCGTTACATCTCTGTGTGAGCCGATCTATGTGGGCCTGGTAGTTTAGATGGCGGTCCATTTCGAGTCCTAGGTTCCTCACCACTTTGCTGTCAATGACGTCCGCGCCGCAGAAACTGATCCTAACTTCAGGCATAGTGCGTAACATGGCTGGAGTTCCTAACACTAACATCTGGGTATTTCAGCGTTCAGCTTCATGCCGTGTGTACTAAACCAACGGTACATCACGTCTAGGGTGTCTTCCATGGTACGGATCAACTGGTGAATGTCCTGTTTCTTACCGGTTATAAGTATTTGCGTGCCGTCCGCAAATTGTACAGCGGTCACCGACTCGGGCACATACACGCTAAGATCATTAGCAGACAACATAAACAGCACGCAGCTGAGGCTGCCGCCCTGATACACACCTATGGTGGTGGGCTTGGTTTGTGACGGGGTTGTGCTGCCGTCACGCCGACGTATACCTGCTGCGTGTGGCCGGCGAGGTAGTTTGAGGACCAGTGGGTGTCTACACCGTACAGAGCTAGCTTTTTAAGGAGCAAATGATGCGGCACGACATCAAAGCATTTCGATAAATCACATAGCACAAGCACTGAAGTTTCACCACAGTCCATAGCTCTCAATACTCTATCGGTTACGACGCTAAGTGCGGCCTCAGTGGAGTGCCGCCGGCGATAGCCGTGCTGCGCGGCGGACAGCAGGTGGTGAGACTCGAGGTAGTCAACAACCTGGCGCTGGACTACGCGTTCAACTATTTTCATAGCCGCGGGTAGAATGGAAATGGGTCGTGTGTCCTCAGGGTTGGTGCTGACCTTGCCCTTAGGGATGGGAGTGACCAGTGCGTGTTTCCACTCGGCAGGTACCTCCCCTGTCGTTAGGCACAAGTTGACAACGGTCAGGAGTGCGTGGCCGAGTCCCTCAAAAAATGTCTGCATCATACGGACTCTAATGCCGTCAGTACCGGTCGATGCAGAGATCTTCATGCTCAACAACGTGCAGTACAGCGTGTCCATATCGACAGCGCTAACACGGGAGGTGCCGGTAGTGACTCGGAAGGTGCCGGAAGGTGCCGGAAGGTGCCGGAAGGTGCCGGTAGTGACTCGCGGCATACGGACAGGCACAGGCCGAGCCGGAGCGGCTACACTAGCGGCAGTTGTTGGACCAATGGTAACGTAATAGTTGTTAAGGGCATCAGCGGTAATATTGTGTATGTTGGGTTGAGCTTGTTTCTGGCCAATGAGTGGGCGTGAGACTCGCCAAAGATCATGTGGTTCCGACCTAGTCAGCTCGCGCTGGAAGTGCGCCTGACAGTCACTACGGATGGCAGAGCACAGCCTGTTGATCAGTCGCGGTATTCAGGCAGGTGGTGGCGCAGGGCTATCTGGTGGCGCGCTATCACGTCTCTGGTCTCAGCGGTGACCGGTGGGGCTCGTGTCTGATGCAGCTGGACGCGGCGGACGGGCGCCACAGTGGCAAGCATATGGAGGAAGGTCTGCTGTAGAGCCAGCCACTTGTCGGTGGTAGTCGGGGAACAGTGACTGCAGTCCAATCTGCGTGGAAGAGACGCCGGTTGAACTCGTCAGTGTCCACCCGTCGTAGGCTACCCTGGCTTCCACCCGTTCTGGCTACCCTGGCTGCTCCGGCTTCCCAGCTATGTCTGTCTCAGTCGCCCCACGCCGGGCTGATTTAGTTTGACACTTATTAGAGCGCGATCGGCCTGGTTCGTTTGTCTGATCCAACCATCCATCAAACTATCCCCGGGGCGGTGCCAGGGAACGCGAGGAGTGCTCCCAGCTGTGAGCTGCGCCCTCGCTGATTCACGTGCTGTCCGAGCTGCCGAGCTGCCCGAGCTGTCCGAGCTGCCGAGCTTCTGATTCCGAACCGGCCTCTCGGACGAAAGGAAGCGCTGTGGACATTACGCCTATTACGCCGGTTCCAGTATTATCCGAGTTATTTACGGGGGACGGCTCAGATTAGCCGGCTCAGATCTGCCGGAGAGATAGTGTTATCGGTCAGTGAGCTGCTGGTCGAGGCCCGCGGTCGCTCCAGGCGGCCGTCACCGGCAGGACCAGCCCGACAACCTGGTGACGTCATTCCTGTGGCGAGCGGCCGCTGATGTGCCGTGTCCGAGGAGCTCACAACATAACACTACCGGCAAACTTCCGGTTGAAGATGGGCGGTCACCACGCCTTCAATCCACGTGTTGAGAGCCCGAGAGAGGGAGGGAGAGAGGTGTTCCATCCGGCAGTGCCGCGCCGCCCGTCTCTGTTCTGCGCCGCCCGTCTCTGTTCTCTGTTTAGGCGCGCCAGCGTCCGCCGACGCCACGCACAGAGGTGCTCTGTGCGTGGCGCACTGAGGGGAGGGGGAGGGGCTAAAGACAGAGGCAGGAGGCGCAAACTGGCCTGACCCTGTCCCGCCACCCGACGACAGGCTCAGCCAGACGGCCTACCCCCGCCCCGCCCGTAACTACAAATATACAACGGAAGGCGCCAGCGTCGGCGGCGGCGGCGGTGACTGGGATCGCTGAGCTAGTTAGTTACGCCCGGTGTCTCTGTGACGTCATCAGGTGGAGTTATCAGCTGACGGCGACAGGCGCCAGCGGCGACGGCGGCGGCGGCGGCGGCGGCGGCGATGACTGGATCGCTGAGCTAGTTAGTTACGCCCGGTGTCTCTGTGACGTCATCAGGTGGAGTTATCAGCTGACGGCGGCAGGCGCCAGCGGTGGCGGCGGCGGCGGCGGCGGCGGCGGCGGTGACTGGGATCGCTGAGCTAGTTAGTTACGCCCGGTGTCTCTGTGACGTCATCAGGTGGAGCTATCAGCTGACGGCGACGTCATAGATTGATAGTGTAATGATAGTTTGATAGATAGTTTGATATATAGTTTGATAGATAGTTTGATAGATAGTTTGATAGATAGTTTGATAGATAGTTTGATAGATAGTTTGATAGATAGTTTGATAGATAGTTTGATAGATAGTTTGATAGATAGTTTGATAGATAGTTTGATAGATAGTTTGATGGATGGTTTGATGGATGGTTTGATAGTTTGGTTTTCACAGGCTTGATGCCGCTTAGTTCACCAGAGCTCGGTGTGTACAGACACCAGGCCGATGTTGCACTTTGTCGTCATGGTAACGGCGCGGCATTGCGATGGAGCTGCAACACTGAATTACGACTGCATGTTGTGGCATTGATCAATGTTTACACAGTGCACACTTCCTGTTCGCGGTACTCAGAGGTGCTGGCGGCGACCTAGGTTCCGGCGGCGGCCCGGTGTGTAGTGTAGCCTGTTGTGGAATGGACTCAGTCGGATGGCCTGCAGGCTGTTGTGTAGGGGCTCAGTCCCACATTCCGCCGTAAGCCGCTGTGGAGTGAGCTCTGTCGGCTGTGTTAGGTTCTGCTGTACCGGATGTAGCTCAGCTGACTGACTTCGGACGAGATCGGCTCTCGACATGTCTCGCTCAGGAGTGATTGATGAGGCCGACGACCGTGCACCGACCGTGCTGTGGTGTCTGCTGCTGAGGTCAGCTCAGGTCGAGTCAGGTCAGGTCAGGTCAGACGGTTCCTGGGTCAGCCGCTGCTGAGGTCAGCTCAGGTCGAGTCAGATCGGGTCAGGTCAAGTCAGGTCAGACGGTTCCCAGGTCAGCCGCTGCTGAGGTCAGCTCAGGTCGAGTCAGATCGGGTCAGGTCAGGTCAGGTCAGACAGTTCCTGGGTCAGCCGCTGCTGAGGTCAGCTCAGGTCGGGTCAGGTCAGGCCAGGTCAGACGGTTCCCGGGTCAGCCGCTGCTGAGGTCAGCTCAGATCGAGTCAGGTCAGGTCAGGTCAGGTCAGGTCAGACGGTTCCCGGGTCAGCCGCTGCTGAGGTCAGCTCAGATCGAGTCAGGTCAGGTCAGGTCAGGTCAGACGGTTCCCGGCTCAGCCGCTGCTGAGGTCAGCTCAGGTCGAGTCAGGTCAGGTCAGGTCAGACGGTTCCCGGCTCAGCCGCTGCTGAGGTCAGCTCAGATCGAGTCAGATCGGGTCAGGTCAGATCAGACAGTTCCTGGGTCAGCCGCTGCTCAGGTCAGCTCAGGTCGAGTCAGATCGGGTCAGGTCAGGTCAGGTCAGACGGTTCCCGGGTCAGCCGCTGCTGAGGTCAGCTCAGGTCGAGTCAGGTCATGTACTGTGTGTGACTCGCTGAAAATAGTCCCTCCTACGGGTCCTACCACGCCAGCCATCAGATTCAACCAGCCGGTTTAATTTATCTTTCACCGGTCTAAACCACTAGAGAGTATCGTACAATATAAACGATTATTTTCCATCCAAAGGGCTTTAATTATTCCCAAGGCATGACCTCAAAGTTCGACACATTTAACGAGGCATGTCCCCCGCCACCCCGGCTGCGGCGCTTATGACTGCAATCTAAGCTATCCCATCTCTATCCCACCCACCCATCTAAGCTCCCAGCTAAGCTATCCACCCACCCACCTCTCCGCAGCTTCCCACACCCTCCCTCCCCCTACAGTCGAAAAGGGAGCGTTCAGACGACCAGCGTGACTGCGCAGCGTGACTCCGCAGCGTGACTGCAATGACAACGGCGTGCTTTACACTTCCCCGCACTGTGCAATGGGCGCCGCATAGCCCTGCACTGCCCTGCACGCATTGCACGCATTGAATGCATTGCAGAGCGGCGTTCTCGGTCCTGCACTGGACGGCTGCAGCGTGGTGAATGTGAGGGCAGCAGTGCAAAGCCGGGAGGTATTCAGACTGTGGGGGCGGGGTCGGGAGGTATCCAGACCGTGGGGGCGGGGTCGGGAGGTATTCAGACCGTGTGGGCGGGGTCGGGAGGTATTCAGACTGTGGGGTCGGGGTCGGGAGGCATTCAGACCGTGGGGGCGGGGTCGGGAGGTATTTAGACTGTGGGCGGGGTCGGGAGGTATCCAGACTGTGGGGGCGGGGTCGGGAAGTATTCAGACCGTGTGGGCGGGGTCGGGAGGTATTCAGACCGTGTGGGCGGGGTCGGGAGGTATTCAGACCGTGTGGGCGGGGTCGGGAGGTATTCAGACTGTGTGGGCGGGGTCGGGAGGTATTCAGACGTGTGGGCGGGGTCGGGAGGTATTCAGACTGTGTGGGCGGGGTCGGGAGGTATTCAGACCGTGTGGGCGGGGTCGGGAGGTATTCAGACCGTGTGGGCGGGGTCGGGAGGTATTCAGACTGTGTGGGCGGGGTCGGGAGGTATTCAGACCGTGTGGGTGGGGTCGGGAGGTATTCAGACCGTGTGGGCGGGGTCGGGAAGTATTCAGACTGGGGGCGGGGCCGGGAGGTATTCAGACCGTGTGGGCGGGGTCGGGAGGTATTCAGACTGTGTGGGCGGGGGCGGGAGGTATTCAGACCGTGTGGGCGGGGTCGGGAGGTATTCAGACTGGGGGCGGGGCCGGGAGGTATTCAGACCGTGTGGGCGGGGTCGGGAGGTATTCAGACCGTGGGGGCGGGGTCGGGAGGTATTCAGACCGTGTGGGCGGGGTCGGGAGGTATTCAGACCGTGTGGGCGGGGTCGGGAGGCATTCAGACCGTGTGGGCGGGGTCGGGAGGTATTCAGACCGTGTGGGCGGGGTCGGGAGGTATTCAGACCGTGTGGGCGGGGTCGGGAGGTATTCAGACTGTGTGGGCGGCGTCGGGAGGTATTCAGACCGTGTGAGCGGGGTCTGGAGGTATTCAGACCGTTGGGCGGGGTCGGGAGGTATTCAGACCGTGTGGGCGGGGTCGGGAGGTATTCAGACCGTGTGGGCGGGGTCGGGAGGTATTCAGACTGTGTGGGCGGCGTCGGGAGGTATTCAGACTGTGTGGGCGGGGTCTGGAGGTATTCAGACCGTTGGGCGGGGTCGGGAGGTATTCAGACCGTGTGGGCGGGGTCGCGCCGGGAACAACGCTGGAAATTCAGCCTTATCCCGGCCGCCGCCCGCCGACCGCTCGGCGGGGTGCGAGGGCAGACGGCTGCAACCACCACTGACCGGAAGGTTCATCCTGCACCGGGTTTGCGTGGTGGGATCGACTTTCGAGTGAGGGCTAGTTGTGATTTTTTTCAACTGGGGATGGTGTGGGGATGTTTGGCTTTTGTAGGGAGCGTCGTGAGTGCTTCGAAGCGTACTTGTCATTGCAAGACACGCTGCGCCTTCTCCGTGCGTGAGAGACACCGATGCAGGATGGGATGTATAAGGTCAGGCTTGGAGGATTAATTTGCAGACTGAGTGGCCGTCACTGCAGAGTGCAGACTGAGTGACCGTCACTGCAGAGTGCAGACTGCAGCAGCTGCTCGCTGATTCGGTGACTGCCACTGTTACCTGACACTCCTGACACTCCTGACACGGATATTAACCGATACCTGATACTGGTATCGTGGTAATATCTGACACATGATCAGGCACGTAGCCAGGATTTCATCCAGAGGGGGGGGGGGGGCGGCGGCGCCTTGAAAGGGCCCCCTTCCCGAGCGCTGGAAGGGCGCCTTCCCAAGCGTTGAAAGGGCCAAACAAAACGGATGAAAAGGCACGTTACACGGATGGAAAATGCAGTATGACAGGTATGGCATGGGCCATACCAACTTTTAGGAGCTGGAGCTAGCAAACTGTCATATCAACTTTGGAACCAGCGACACCAATTTGGAACTTGAAATATTTTGAAATATTTTTTAAGCTCAAGATCTGAAACTCTTAAAGGGACGTCTCTTAAAGGGACGTTTCCACCTTAACATTATATTTGAGTTGAGATAGCAATTTTGATGGCTTGGCATTGAAATTAAGTATGGTAGCAGTTAAAACAACCACAATGATCTAATCAAAAAGATACTCGAGTTTGATTTTGACATCTGTAAAAAATAAGGCCCATGTGTATTTGAATTGGGCCTCTAAACCGACAGCGTCGTCTCTCATTACCCAACTAGTAATGATAGTCGACTTGTTTTAAGGTGAACCTTGGAGATATTTGCTACGTTTCAATGGTTTGATAGTTGATTTGTTTTGTATTCAAAGCGCCAGAATTGTCTCGAAATAATTGTGCCCATATTTTGGCAGCGTACAACATTTCTGTGTAGCTCTCTAGAGTTCAATATGACGTCATCAACCCAAATATGAAAACTTTTACTTTGTACGAAATTGAGCACTGTTTGCGAGAAACAAATGTCATAATCGTGCTCGGCAGCAATTACTTCATATTGTGCACCACAAGCGGCGTATATTTGACAACTTTTGGGAAGGTGGGACAGTCCCTTTAAACAAATTGCAACGCGGAGCGGCGCGAAAATTTTGAGTCTTATGCCCTAGATATGCATTCTCATCAATGCGTCACATTGCTTATGATGCGGACCTCTAAACATGTTATTGTGCGTTTAAAAGTGCGGTAAAGAAAGTGCTTAAGTGAACTATTTTGCCCAATTATATAGGAAAGTAGCAACATAACACATAAATGCGCCGAGAAACGGACCGTTTTTTTTCTCTCTCTTCTAACCCGCATATAATTGATTTTGTAGTTAAATTGCGCCGCGGAGCGGTGCAAAAATTGTGGGTTTTATTCCCTGGACAAATGCATTCTTACTGTTGAAAGACAGGTCGGGTCAGACAGGCACATCCGCCGTCTGGTCTGACCGAGCGGGCTGGGCAGACCCGGCGGACCCGGCAGTGCCGCCCGGCCGTCTGGCTGGCGTCAGTGGCCGGGCGCCGTCTGCTGTCCGTCTGCTCTCCGTCCGCTGCCAGCCCGCTCCGGCCCGCCCTGAACGCCCACGGCCAGTCTGGCTGCCGGCTCCGGGGTGTGGCACTGGGGCGGCCAGCTGGACCTCAGGGTAGGCAGCGGGGGATCAGACCAGCTGCTGCCGGCTCCGGGGTGTGGCACTGTGGCGGCCAGCTGGACCTCAGGGTAGGCAGCGGGGGATCAGACCAGCTGCTGCCGGCTCCGGGGTGTGGCACTGGGGCGGCCAGCTGGACCTCAGGGTAGGCAGCGGGGGATCAGACCAGCTGCTGCCGGCTCCGGGGTGTGGCACTGTGGCGGCCAGCTGGACCTCAGGGTAGGCAGCGGGGGATCAGACCAGCTGCTGCCGGCTCCGGGGTGTGGCACTGTGGCGGCCAGCTGGACCTCAGGGTAGGCAGCGGGGGATCAGACCAGCTGCTGCCGGCTCCGGGGTGTGGCACTGGGGCGGCCAGCTGGACCTCAGGGTAGGCAGCGGGGGATCAGACCAGCTGCTGCCGGCTCCGGGGTGTGGCACTGTGGCGGTCAGCTGGACCTCAGGGTAGGCAGCGGGGGATCAGACCAGCTGCTGCCGGCTCCGGGGTGTGGCACTGGGGCGGTCAGCTGGACCTCAGGGTAGGCAGCGGGGGATCAGACCAGCTGCTGCCGGCTCCGGGGTGTGGCACTGTGGCGGTCAGCTGGACCTCAGGGTAGGCAGCGGGGGATCAGACCAGCTGCTGCCGGCTCCGGGGTGTGGCACTGGGGCGGTCAGCTGGACCTCAGGGTAGGCAGCGGGGGATCAGACCAGCTGCTGCCGGCTCCGGGGTGTGGCACTGTGGCGGTCAGCTGGACCTCAGGGTAGGCAGCGGGGGATCAGACCAGCTGCTGCCGGCTCCGGGGTGTGGCACTGGGGCGGTCAGCTGGACCTCAGGGTAGGCAGCGGGGGATCAGACCAGCTGCTGCCGGCTCCGGGGTGTGGCACTGTGGCGGTCAGCTGGACCTCAGGGTAGGCAGCGGGGGATCAGACCAGCTGCTGCCGGCTCCGGGGTGTGGCACTGTGGCGGCCAGCTGGACCTCAGGATAGGCAGCGGGGATCAGACCAGCTGCTGCCGGCTCCGGGGTGTGGCACTGTGGCGGCCAGCTGGACCTCAGGGTAGGCAGCGGGGGATCAGACCAGCTGCTGCCGGCTCCGGGGTGTGGCACTGGGGCGGCCAGCTGGACCTCAGGGTAGGCAGCAGGGGATCAGACCAGCTGCTGCCGGCTCCACCGCTTCATTCAGAAATGACTCGCGCTTTCTCACTGCTCTGGAGTGATGATTATTGAGATTATGTGGTATTCGATTATATCAAAACAGGCCCACATTGCGATGATGATGTTGATAGCAGGGCGATGTATGGCTACCCGACACAGGGTTATCATACTGATATCAGGGCGATGTAGGTTACCCTACACAGGGTTATCATACTGATAGCAGGGCGATGTAGGTTACCCGACACAGGGTTATCATACTGATAGCAGGGCGATGTATGGTTACCCGACACAGGGTTATCATACTGATATCAGGGCGATGTAGGTTACCCTACACAGGGTTATCATACTGATATCAGGGCGGTGTAGGTTACCCTACACAGAGTTATCATACTGATAGCAGGGCGATGTAGGTTACCCGACTCAGGGTTATCATACTGATATCAGGGCGATGTAGGTTACCCGACTTAGGGTTATCATACTGATATCAGGGCGATGTAGGTTACCCGACACGGTTATCATACTGATATCAGGGCGATGTAGGTTACCCTACACAGGGTTATCATACTGATATCAGGGCGGTGTAGGTTACCCGACACAGGGTTATCATACTGATAGCAGGGCGATGTAGGTTACCCGACTCAGGGTTATCATACTGATATCAGGGCGATGTAGGTTACCATACACAGGGTTATCATACTGATAGCAGGGCGGTGTAGGTTACCCGACACAGGGTTATCATACTGATATCAGGGCGATGTAGGTTACCATACACAGGGTTATCATACTGATAGCAGGGCGATGTAGGTTACCCTACACAGGGTTATCAGACCGGGCGGGGCTTTGTTTTGGATTGATAGCGGTTAGGGACCCTGTGTCTCTCTGTAACTTGTGAAGGCTAACGGCGCGGCCAACTCTCTGGCTCTCTCGGTATCCGCATTTCTCCTGGTTTCTGCACCTGCAACTGTATCTACTACTGCACGTTCATAGCTCTTGCACCTCCACCTGCATAGCTCCTACACCTGCACCTGCACCTCTGACCTGTATATCATCATGGCCCCTGCACCTGCACCTGCACCTGCACCGGTGCCGAGCGTCTCGGGCGGGAGGGGCGAGCGATCAGCGTGTGTTTAGATCGCCGGTGAACGCTCCACTAACTCCTCACGTCGACACACGACACAGCAAGAACTGCAGGCGCCGCTCTGTTGGGCGGTGTTTTAATGTGCTGACGTCGGACAAGCTGAAGACGAGGGTCGCGTCCTCTCAGGCTCGCTGTGACACGGTGTGCTGCTCTCACGCCGTTCTCTCTGGCTCGCTGTGACACGGTGTGCTGCTCTCACGCCGTCCTCTCAGGCTCGCTGTGACACGGTGTGGTGCTCTCACGCCGTTCTCTCATGCTCGCTGTGACATGGTGTGCTGCTCTCACGCCGTCCTCTCAGGCTCGCTGTGACACGGTGTGCTGCTCTCACGCCGTCCTCTCAGGCTCGCTGTGACACGGTGTGCTGCTCTCACGCCGTCCTCTCAGGCTCGCTGTGACACGGTGTGCTGCTCTCACGCCGTCCTCTCAGGCTCGCTGTGACATGGTGTGCTGCTCTCACGCCGTCCTCTCAGGCTCGCTGTGACACGGTGTGCTGCTCTCACGCCGTCCTCTCAGGCTCGCTGTGACACGGTGTGCTGCTCTCACGCCGTCCTCTCAGGCTCGCTGTGACACGGTGTGCTGCTCTCACGCCGTTCTCTCAGGCTCGCTGTGACACGGTGTGCTGCTCTCACGCCGTCCTCTCAGGCTCGCTGTGACACGGTGTGCTGCTCTCACGCCGTCCTCTCAGGCTCGCTGTTCGCCGTTCTCTCAGGCTCGCTGTGACACGGTGTGGTGCTCTCACGCCGTTCTCTCATGCTCGCTGTGCCATGGTGTGCTGCTCTCACGCCGTCCTCTCAGGCTCGCTGTGACACGGTGTGCTGCTCTCACGCCGTCCTCTCAGGCTCGCTGTGACACGGTGCGCTGCTCTCACGCCGTCCTCTCAGGCTCGCTGTGACACGGTGTGCTGCTCTCACGCCGTCCTCTCAGGCTCGCTGTGACACGGTGTGCTGCTCTCATGAGCCGCTGCATGGTATAATGAATGTTTACAGTTATTGGATTTGTACTTAGCTCAGCTTGCTTACAGATGTACACAAAGTTTCTGAAAATATTATTATTCACCTCACCTCAACTCTCACCTCACCTAATCTCACCTCACCTCACCTCATCTCACCCCACCTCACCTCACCTCACCTCACCTAATATCACCTCACCTCACCTCACCTCACCTCACCTCACCTCACCTCACCTCACTTCACCTCACCTCACCCCACCTCACCTCACCTAATATCACCTCACCTCACCTCACCTAATATCACCTCACCTCACCTCACCTAATCTCACCTCGCCCCACCTCGCCCCACCTCGCCCCACCTCACCTCACCTCACCTCATTTCACCCCACCTCACTGTCCTCACCTCACCTCACCCTACCCCCATACGCTCTCGCGCACCGCAGCCTACGCCCCTTTGTTGGGCGGCGTCATCGATTGTTGTTGCATGTCGGGCTGATCGAGCACCGGGACCGTGCCCTCGGAGGCGCCGTAAAGCGTCCAATGAACGCGAAGTGACGACCGCCATCGTGCTATCGTTAACCGGTGCCATCGTTAACCGGCACCTGGGCCGCATTTGTACCGCTGGACAGACGCCTGTGTGCCGTGTCGTTAGTGTGACGCTGTACCGCGGACGGGAGGATGGAGAGTCTGAGACAATGTGTTGGGGTGACGGGGGGGGGGGGGGGGGGGGTGAGAGGGAGCTGCTTGTTGCTGAAGTGCGTGTTGAACTTTCTTGTTGCTGAAGTACATGTTGAAGTGGACAGAAGTTCAGACAGAAGTGGAGCTGAGTAGGGCATTATTTGCCGTCGCCTGCGGCGATTTCAGCTAAACGAAGTCAGTAAATTTGGAACTTTGTGTCTGTTGGAAAGCTATGACTGTAGTTGGCTGGGAGTTTTGCACTCCTTCATACACTACCTGTTTAAGTTTCAATTTCGCAGTACTGGCCAAATGGCAATGGAGAGGTCCAGCCCATAATCCGAAACTTCGCTGCACAGAGTTCCGCTCTCTCCGGTAGAATGCCAGTGATTGGGCTTTCCGTAGACTATGTGTGTGGTCCCCCTCGGACCGCTCCCTCGCACCACCCTCTCCACCCCTGCCACTAACCGCATTCCCACCCGGTGCAGGTGCGGCCCCCGCCCTGCGCTCCCGGAGCTGGAAAGTGGCGGCACTCTGCGGCCTGTGGGGCCTTCCGCCGCCGCCGCCGGCCGGCGACCAGAGCCACAACTGGCGCCTGTGCCGCTAGATACTGCGTACTGGCTCTCTATACTGCAGACTGCTGGCTCTCTATACTGCAGACTGACCAGCCGTAACGACCCTCCTGCAGACCGGTCCGCCTCTCCGCCGTAATCGCCGCCGCCGCCGGCTGGACTGGATAATCAGAGCCGCGCTAAGGGATTACGTCGTTTGCCGGCGTAAATTGCTCTCGGTTACACCAGTAACTGGTGTAATCTGGTCTGATGGCGCCCGGTCAGGGGGGGGGGGGGGGGGTAATGAGATGAGAGTGGGCGGTTTGGCGGCCGCCGCGGGCACAGGAATGTGGATCACTTCCGTCCAGTCATGGGAGGGCAGCACGGGGCGGGCGTTCGTACCCCGGGGCTGACCACCGCCCACCGCCCACCGTTCTCCAGCCCGCTCGGAGCCGTGCTGGGGCCGGAGGAAGGGGAGGTATCGGTCTGCGGAACGGGACAAAGTCTGTAGCTCGCTGGGAAGTCTCTCAGACGATGCATAAAACTCCGGCTGTTAATATGTCTGATGGCCGTCTGGCGGCCGGCCGGCGGGTCTTTACGGAAGGCGGTATTCGCAGGGGTGATTTCGGCCGGCGGGTCTGGACGCGAGGCGGTATTCGCAGGGGTGATTTCGGCCGGCGGGTCTGGACGCGAGGCGGTATTCGCAGAGGTGATTTCGGCGGTTTACGGACAACATCCGTCTGTCCGGGCGGCGGTGGTCTGTTCTCTCCTAGGGGAGGGGTGGCAGCGGCGGCGGAGTTGCGGCGAGCGTCGGGGCAGGAGACGCGGTTTTTGGCTGGTTATGTCGGTCAGGCAGGCGACTCTCGGGACCGAATTGCTAACGGCAACGTTCACTCTGTTCCAAGGGTAAAGCGGCTGCCAGATCACACCTTATACAGGGACCCGCTAGAGAATTGAACCCCGATCCCCGACACAGGAAGCAGTGATCCTGCTCGCGCCAGCGTGTCGCCTGAATTCGCAGCCTGCCGCGTGACGTCACGGCGCGTGTGTCTCAGCAGAAGACACCCAGTGACCTCGCCAGCCAATTGTCGCCTGTTGGCGGACCACTGTCAGGGCGACAGGGGACAATGGCGGACGTCTATGGTTTGGGCTGCGAGGTCACGGGAGTAGCGTGCACACGACCGTGGAGTGACGCCAGGGGAGAGGTGCAGACAATCCGCCCACAAAGTATTCTACGAGTGACGTCAGGGGAGAGGTGCAGACAATCCGCCGACAAAGTATTCTACGTGTGACGTCAGGGGAGAGGTGCAGACAATCCGCCCACAAAGTATTTTACGTGTGACTCAGGGGAGAGGTGCAGACAATCCGCCCACAAAGTATTTCATGCCTCGCTGTTGCGACCACAGAGGTCGAATGTCTATCATACGTGATATATGCTTCAAAGGTGCTTGTGGATCCTGGGGAACCTATAGTTAATTTTCGCTGCTATTTGAGTATTTTTACGAGGAAAATGTTTTTTTCTTCTTCACTGATTGATAACTAAAAGATCCGATGGCGTGTGCATTTGTATGGCTTTGAATATACCCCACAGATTTATGAAAGAATATAGGTACCCCAAAGAAAGATATTGCGGTTTAAAACCATTCGGAGTGGGTTAGCTGGAAAGCAACGTAATGATTCAGCAGGGTCGTCGATCTGCATTCCTTTCTCAACACCTTTACACACTATTTGTTTACCGTCTCTACAAACTATTTGTTTACCGTCTCTACAGCCTGCTTACGAGCCTCTCGTCCGTCGCCGTCGGCAGGGCGGGGCGGGGCAGGCGGTGCCGTGTTTATAGCTGGACTAATTGTCGGCTATTTCGGCGCGCGGTTGGCACGGCAGCGGCAGGTGGCGCGGGCCGGTGACCGACGACCGTCAGTCCGCCTTGATCTGCCGCCGGTCCCGGCGGACAGGTCATGGCACGACGCCCGCCCGCCGCTGATGACGTCAGTGGGGGATGTGCCGAGTTTGTGCGTTTCACCTGATGAAAGAGCTATGTAATTATTATGTTATCCGCTGTTAGAAGGTTGATATCAAATTAAGGTTCGATGGGCTGTAAGTTTGGGAAAAATGTGAAATTTGTATGCACAAGGAACAAGCGTCCACATGACAGATTGTCATTTCATCTCCTGTGTTGTACTTATGCTGGTCGCTTATCAAATATGTCTGCCATCATCTCTTGAGATTGTTTGGTATCCACAGACTGACAGCAACGTCCCGGCTTCCGTTCCATGTTGCGCCATATGTTAAAGCCCATTTATCCGTACTAGCATCACTTCTGAAGTTTGGCGTACCATCCAAAGTCGGCATGACTCTCGTCCATAACCTGTCCCAGACTGACAGACGACGTCCGCGTCTCGTCTGATGTCGGACGGCGCCTCGTCTGATCGGACAGCGCCTCGTCTGATGTCGGACAGCGCCTCGTCTGATGTCGGACGGCGCCTCGTCTGATGTCGGACAGCGCCTCGTCTAATGTCGGACAGCGCCTCGTCTGATGTCGGACAGCGCCTCGTCTGATGTCGGACGGCGCCTCGTCTGATGTCGGACAGCGCCTCGTCTGATGTCGGACGGCGCCTCGTCTGATGTCGGACGGCGCCTCGTCTGATGTCGGACAGCGCCTCGTCTGATGTTGGACAACGCCTCGTCTGACGACGTCCGCGTCTCGTCTGATGTCGGACGGCGCCTCGTCTGATCGGACAGCGCCTCGTCTGATCGGACAGCGCCTCGTCTGATCGGACAGCGCCTCGTCTGATCGGACAGCGCCTCGTCTGATCGGACAGCGCCTCGTCTGACGACGTCCGCGGCTCGTCTGATGTCGGACGGCGCCTCGTCTGATGTCGGACGGCGCCTCGTCTGATCGGACAGCGCCTCGTCTGACGACGTCCGCGGCTCGTCTGATGTCGGACGGCGCCTCGTCTGATGTCGGACGGCGCCTCGTCTGATCGGACAGCGCCTCGTCTGACGACGTCCGTGGCTCATCTGATGTCGGACGGCGCCTCGTCTGATGTCGGACGGCGCCTCGTCTGATCGGACAGCGCCTCGTCTGACGACGTCCGCGTCTCGTCTGATGTCGGACGGCGCCTCGTCTGATCGGACAGCGCCTCGTCTGATCGGACAGCGCCTCGTCTGATCGGACAGCGCCTCGTCTGATCGGACGGCGCCTCGTCTGACGACGTCCGCGGCTCGTCTGATGTCGGACGGCGCCTCGTCTGATGTCGGACGGCGCCTCGTCTGATGTCGGACGGCGCCTCGTCCGATCGGACAGCGCCTCGTCTGATGTCGGACAGCGCCTCGTCTGATCGGACAGCGCCTCGTCTGATGTCGGACGGCGCCTCGTCTGATCGGACAGCGCCTCGTCTGATGTCGGACAGCGCCTCGTCTGATGTCGGACAGTGCCTCGTCTGATGTCGGACAGCGCCTCGTCTGATGTCGGACATGGACTCGTCTGATGTCGGACAGCGTCTCGTCTGATGTCAGACGGCGTCTGTCATGCCGCGCAGCATCACCTGTTCCGTGACGAGGGACGAGGTGTATGTTGCACTGTGTCGCCATCTGCCGGTCAGAGCTTTACCAGCTCAGTGGAGAGAGCTTTACCATATCAGTGGAGAGAGCTTTACCGACTCAGCGGAGAGAGTTTTACCAGCTCAGTGGAGAAAGCTGTCACCTGTGAGCAGCAGGCCGATCAATCTCCCGTGAACTCTGGAATTCATGGAATTTTCGGCGGAGACCCTTGAGAAGTCTCAGCGAACTTTCGACGTGCGAGGAGCGTCTGATTGTGCGAGTTTTCAGAAAAGGCCCACGCTGACTGTGTGTTGGACAGGAACTCATGAACTAAGAAGGCTCTTTCATGCTGTGAGCGGCCACTGGCGAGTTTCGGATGGCTGAGCGGCGCGCATCGTTCCGCTACTGCTGCTGCACATGTTAGCACTGCTCCTGCTGCACATGTGTGCGTGTGTTACCTGTAGCCATGTGTGTGTCAGGAGTGAGTGATCTTCTGACGTGTTCCGCAGCTCGGCATCCGCCGCGGCAGACCAGTCAGCAGTTTACTGCCCTATTAGCCGAGTCCAGCCGGCCAGCTGTCGTATATGCTGTTAGTGCAGCAGAGCGGCGCTGCGGCATGTTAGTGTTGTGGTCTGTGGTGTGTGGTGGGGCGGATATGGGGCTGGTATGTGGCGGTGGTATGGACGGCCCTGCTGGGGTTATATCGTGGTGCGGATATGGGGCTGGTATGTGGCGGTGGTATGGACGGCCCTGCTGGGGTGATATCGCTGACTAGGACTCTGTGACTCTAATTGAATAATTTATATTATCTAGTATCTACCTCATCCACTCTATGTAAGCACACTGAGTATGTGTGTGGGGGGGGGGGGCAGGAGGGTAACCCGTCACCTGGTGCTGTCCCAGGCCCGGTAACGATACAGGTCGTGTGGTATCGCACCCCGCCACCCTCAATCCCACCCTGTCCCCGGCTGTCGAGCAGTGGTGGATCCAGGGGGGGGGGGGGTCATGACCCCCCCCCCCCCCCCCCCCTGGGCCATGGGGGCACCACTGGGCCGTGGCGGCACCACCGCGCCGGGGCACCAGGGGCACCACCAAAATAAAGCAAAAAAATCCCCGGCTCATCATTCAGTATTCTTTGAACCAAGCGCACCACCGCGGCGGTGTACCAGGGGCACCACCGCGCCGGTGAACCAAGGGCACCACCGCGCCGGTGTGCCAGGGGCACCATCGTGACGGTACGCGGCACTGTGGGGCTAGGGGAGACACCGGGGCACTGTGACTCCTTGAATCCAGGAGGGAAAACAATGGTCTGGTGCCGCCATGAAATCTCAAGCATTGGTCGCTGGAGAGAAGAAAAAAAATCGCGAAATGATGCTAAATAATGGCTAAATTATGTCAACAATGTCCCTTCATGCTTCCCGTCCCTTGGGCTATGAAGGGGAACCAACGTGCCTTTATACCAGAGGCAACAACGTATCGGACTCGAGGGGCCCTGAGGGCCTCCTTGGGCTGATACATATAGATTATAGAACCTTTCGATTTGTTTAGGGCCTAGTTATCCAGACAAAAACAAAATAAAGCAAAAAAAATCCGCGCCGCTACGCGGCACAAATCAATCAGTGTTCTTTTCCAGTACAAAAGGGTCTAATATAGACTGTACACACTGGCGGCCGCAGGGGGGGGGGGATATGGGGCCATGTCCCCACCTTTAGTCCTAAATGTGGGGGGGGGGCAACATGTCTTTTGACACCACCTTTTGCTCCAGACATATTTCCTCGTTTTGACCCTGCATGCTGGTTCCAATAGCAAAAATTAGTTCTCCAACCCGCTAAAAACCTCAAATTTTGGCAACAATAGTTTATCGCATGCATAAGATTTACTGGTTATAAAAAAACGGCTTCCACCCCCCCTCCCCTGGTCACGAACCTCGACTTCCCTCTTGGTCAATTCTTCATCAGCCGTCTGGGGCCGCCCTAGACTGTACAAATAATATATTTTAGCACCATCTGCGGCACTGTAAATGATAGAAAGGGTACGACTGATATTGCAAATACCTATTGCCAACGTTGTCAATTAAAACAAATGCTGAAATAGGGGCACCCTCAAAATATAGTGGACCAAATCCGTCGAGTTGTCAGATTTGGGTATATGTAGGGGCACCATTGCAATTGATGCCCCCCCCCCCCCCCCCCCTTGGATATTGTCTGGATCCGCCCCTGCTGTCGAGACAAAGCGCTGGGCCAACCCGCGTGCTGCTGATGTCAACACTAATGGTCTATCCCAGTGTCAGGCTGTCTGCACTGGGCTTGCTAACTGGTGTT
>JAXIVJ010000901.1:0-169335 GCA_036785665.1 Chirona hameri
TGTAATCTGCAGATGGTACCCCTGCTGACGAGTACCAACCATGCTCGAGTCCCAACACGTCAACCGCCCACCGCCCATGCCTACCAATCTTACCAATGGAGGCCACGGAGGGAGACTGCAACAGAACTCCGGAAGTGGTTGGTGGACTACTACTCCTCGAGCACGTTTAAATCACGTCTGTGAACATCAGCCCTGACAACGGATGGACGAGTATTTTATCAGCCAGTGGACCGACCTACAAGAGCGCCCAGCCGTCTCACGGGCCCCGACTGCGTGCCTTCAACTCCTGGAATGCTGGGGGGTGCGAGGAGGACGGTGCGCGCGAACTTGACCAGATCTTCTATAGACTGATTGTGATCTCTACGCCTGATTGTGATCTACGCCTGATGATCCAGAAGGACGCAGACCCAGTGGCCTGTCACAAGGCTCATCCCCGTGCCCTTCAACTGGCAGCTGAAGTCAAGGGAATCCCTCGACAGAGACGTGCAGCTCGGAGTGATTCCGAACCCAGTACCTGTGGGCGAACCGGTCCACCTGGTCACCAGAATGGTGGTGGTCTCCAAGAAGAACGGTAAAAACAAAGGCGGTGCGTGGACACTCCAGCCACTGAACCGTCACGCTGTGAGGGAAACCCATCACACGCCAAGCCGTTTCACCAAGCACGGTACTGTCCCAGGCCGCCACCTACTAAGAACAGTACTGGGCGCGTGGAGCGGGTACCACAGCATCCCCCTCCACGAATACGACCGGCACCTGACCACGTTCTGACGTGCCGTGGGGGTGATACCGCTACCCGCGTGGCCCCCCGGGCTACGCGTCCAGCGGAGACGGGTACACGAGGACGATACGTATGAAATCGTCCTGTCTGCCGACCTCCTCCCACAGGTTCATACACCAATTGTGTGGACGACTCCCTGATCTGGGGGCGACCAGCATCGCACGAGACCTGCTGGCGCACAGTGGAGTGGCTTGGACATGTGCGGAGGCCCACGGCATCACCCTCATCGCCGACAAATTCGTCTTCGCGCAAACGGACTGTGGAGTACGCGGGCTTCGAGATAAACCCCGAGTGGTCCGACTATGCGCAGAATTCATCCAGTGTCGCCGAGTTCCCCACCCCAAGAACCTGACAGACATCCGAGCCTGGTTCCGAGTCATCATCCCACGTCTTCCTATGCATTCGCTATGGCTGACGTACATGCTGCCACTTCCGCGAACTCCTGAAACCAGGCAATGTTCGAGTGGTACGGAGGAGCACGAGGCCCTGTTCGAGAGTCGAAACGAGTTATACATCCATGAAGTCACCACAGGGGTCCAGCACTGAACCGGAGTATTCAGTGGCTGGACCTGATCTTACGAGAGGAACAGGCCCACCGTCCTGGCCACCGACTGGAGCCAGAACCCGCACCTGCGCATCGGGTTCATGGCTCCAGCAGAAGCTGTGCACATGTGAAGGCTGGTCTACCTCTATGCTGCGCGACCAGGATGGAGGACAACCCTGGGTGGGAAGCCGGTTCACATCAGGCGCCGAGTCGCGCTAACCCCAACGCCCCTCGATGGGTGAAGCACTCGCTGTTCGCAGACGCACTCGAGAAGGCACGGTTCTTCGTACTCGGAATGCAGCGACACTCACCGTTGTGGTTAACCACATACCGCTGGTGAAGATCCTGGGCGACCGATCGTTGGCTGATCTGCGAAGCGCTCGCCTGCGCAAATCTCAAGGAAAGACCCTCGCCCTTCAAATTCGACGTTCGGTATCATCCTTGGGGTCAAGAACTGTGTTCCTGAGCTGCCACATCCCGCTATCCCACTCTGGCGCCCCTGTCGGAATGCCCCTCTGCGATGACATCACAGCAACGGATCCGTTCAGTACGTGGGACCGCGTTCGAGAAGCACTGAGCCAGGCGATCCGCTCGATGCACCAACTCTGGAGATGGTGGAAGACGGAAGTGTTCCGGAACACCGCCAGGACATGCCAGAAGAACTACGCGAACTTTCACACGCCGTTCTCTATGACGGTTTGTATACCAGTGATGGTGTCATCTCTCTACGATCAGCTAGTCGTCGCTCCCACTCTGCTTGTCGAGAAGAGGTACTGTCGAGTCTGCACGGGCCTCCTTCAGGGTGTGGGCCATGATGATCGCCCGCGGCAGTCCAGCGTCTACTGGCCGGGGATCACGACCGACATACGGCTGACGCCGCGACAGATGCAAGACCATGCAGTCGTCAACGCCACACTCACATCAAGTGCACCCCCAGGGGAAGGACATTCGGTCTCCAGGAGTAACCTCATACAGCAGGTGTGTCCGGACTATTTTATCATAAATAAGGCCAGACATACATCATCGTACCCGTTGACCCGGTATTCGAACTGGCCCATCATCGATAAAAGCAAGTGATGGAAGCAAAGGCCTCATTGCCTGCTTTCGAATCATGAATCTCCTCCACCTTCGGCCATCGCTGACGAACTCACCAAGCGACGGCGACCAGAGTTCACTGCAAGGGAGACAGAGACCTCTTCCAGGAAGCCTGGGGATCCGACAATCGGCCCAGATCATCCCCGTGGGCGTTCCCTCACGCCAACTGTCGGGCTGAAGTCGGTGTCAAGGACTGATGAAGCGTCCTGATTGAGGGGAACACTGGCAACAACGGCGAGCTCAATTGTCGACAAAGTTTCCAGCGATCGATACTTACGTATCGTAACAAAACCCCCCCCCCCCCCGACCCTTCACAAAGTATCGCCGGTACGCAGTGTGTTCGGGCGGCCAGTGCGAGATATTCATTCCCATCCCCCCCTGGCCAATTCTCCCCATCCCACATGGAGGGAGACTCTGATGGGCCCGAGAAAAGGCCCTTCGAACAGGCACATGCGCTCACACGAGCGCTGGTCTGTGCACACCAAGCGGCTTGCCCTCCATCTCAAGGTTGATGACACGGTTCGCCCTACAGAACCAGATGGGGAGGATCAACCCAAAAAGTGGGACAAAACGGGTCCGTGTCGTGAGGTGCGCCAGCACAACCAGTATGTAGTTGGCGCATCGACGGAAGTGGCCGGGCAACCCTGCCGCAATCGCCAGTTCCTGCGCAGAATACAGCCCATTTGTCCCCAACACGCAGCCCCACGTCTGGATTAACTGCTCGTACAAAGCCTGCCGTCATCGTCATCCGTCGCCCCCCATACGAACCACAAGCACCCCCGGCGGCAGGAGCGACTGCCTCTGCACCACACCATCTCAGCTCCACACTCTTCGCACTCCTCATCACCGACCTGTCGCCGTCAGTCGCCGGAAACCATCGACGCCGGCGTGCGCACCCCGCACGCCGCCACGATCCACCACGAGCCTGCATCTCCTCAGCAGAACACCCGCACGTGCCCTGAATCCAGTGGAAGCCCCCGCAATGGCAGGGACCCGCCGCCGATGGTGGACACCCCACTCGTGCTGGCACCGTCCCCTGCACCAACAACCCTACGGACACAAACAGCAACCGGCCACTGGTCCCTAAAAAACCCGATCCGCTACCGCGACCCCAGCTTCACGCAGTGACAAACTTGTGTATATCACCTATGTCCCCTATATGTTCCTATGTACCATGGTTTGAGACTATGTCCCATGCGTTTATCGCAACACTTGTTTGCTAAAGATGAAGCTTGTTTCTTTTCAAGCTCCCAAAGACTTGGGGGGAGATAGGGAGGTATGACCTGTAACACCTTCTTGTCTTTGTTCCAGATATGTGCCCGACATTCCATGATATGAAATGAGCAACTTGCCTATCTATATAGCGAGCCGTAAAAAAGCGAGTTACAGATATTTCAATGAAAAGCCCGTGGAACCTGAATTCCTGAGCATGATAATGGCCTGAGCAAGGTCCTATAAGAAGATAGTTCATCCGGCGATTTGACGAATCCGACCCCGGGGTGGTGACCGTCATCTGGACGTAGATCCCTTGCCCCCGTACCAAATCAATGATAACTCAGCAATGTTGGAAAGACTATAAAAGATAATATCTACCAAGCCGATTTACAAACAATAAAGTCCTAAAAAAAGACCGATCAAGGTCCTCTAAATTATCTCATACTATTTTGCTCCTAAGTCACTCTTATTTTGAACAGCGTAAGGGGCATAAGATTTTACTACTCCTTACGCTAAATGTTAAAAGGGCATATATAACCGCGCGACAAATATCGGTGCGCCCAAAAAAATGCATAGATGACGTCACGCCCACAGAAAGATCCACGTAATATCACGTTTTTGACTTTATTAACATACGTGATTCTTTATTGCATAGCAAAAGAATAATTGAACCTATGGCGGCTTGAAGGGATCAGGGTAATAGAACAACGGTAGAAGGTAAGGAATGTAACGTACCCCAAATTAATTAGACAAGATATAATTTTATCGTAATTGTTTAGTCTATTATAAATTAATAGTATTGTTTGTTATCAATAACTTATTTCCTTCAAAGATTATATCATTCATTTATTGAAATTAACCGCACAGCAATATACGAAGTAGTAGTCAAAGTAGCTTTATTTGCAGACATGTAGTAGGATTTTGAAGCGGGTCATATTAAATTATACTACGAAGTAGTATGTCGAAGTAGTGTATATTTCATACTGTAGTAACATTTGAAGCGGTCAGCAGTCGTTCCGACATTTTTTAAACCCCCAAGCCAATTTATCCCCTTTACGCTCGGAATATCGAAAAATACATAAAAGAAACTGTAGTAGCTAAGGCTTGTAGCTATCTGTTCCATGAAGTCGGATTTAAAAAATGTACCAAGGATTACGAGCCAGTTCTGTCTGAAAATCATCGATTTAACATAAGAACCCTATGGTGTAGTAGGTTTTTAACGCCCAAACGCTCGAGGGCTGCCAAACTCTACTGTTTGTGTGCTGGGAAAGGAAAAGACAACCCCCTGGGCTGGATACGAGTTTGAGCAAGTGTGAGTTACTGGGCTTTGTGTATTCTATGACCGTGGGCTTTGTGTCAGGACTATGCATGGTGGTTATGTTCTGGCTGATGTGCAGGATGCACTGGTCGAAAGATATAGAAGGTTTAGATTTCGGTGATGATTCAGCGTGAGCATTAGGTACCTACTACATCCAGAAGTGTTCCTGTTGACAAGTTATCAACTGCCAGCCGTGCCCTGACACTGATACCTTCAATCACCACAACAAAGAACAAAAATGGACAAGGGCAGCAAAGTTATTCGAAGGTCAGTTCAATTCAAGTTACATTAAACTATCATTGTTTTTATAAGACCTATATAATGTTGTCATTTTCATTGTGTTTTCATATGTCCTGTCCCTGTCTTAATGTGTCTGTTGGGCTGAGCAAGAGCATGACAGTCATGCTCCTGAAGGCAGGGACTTCTTTGTTGAGTTGATGCATTTCCACTTGACCCAGACTGGACAAAATCCCAAAATTATGCTGGACGCCTTGTGCGACCACTACCTGCACCACAAAAATTCAAGAGCAAACTATTTTGCGACAAAAATTAAAGGTTGTTTTTGTAGCCAAAACTTAAATATTTTTGTTGTGGTTCAGCAAAAAGTTGTTGAGTGTGGGGTGGGTAGCATCAGAAAGAAAAAAAAAGGTTCTTGCTGAGCAGGGAGAGCGTCAGCAAAAAGTATTGTGAGCAAGGAGACGCGAGGGACATCAGGCGAGAAGTTGTGTTGAGCAGGGGGAAGGGAGTATTGCATGAATGAAACCAACACTATGGGAACAATTTCAGAGCACTGGCTCCTCTTATCTCCAAATGCTGCACAAAATTTTCTGCAATCTAGCCTGTTATGCTGCACCACAATTGTGATGCAATTAACCTGTTACACTGAAACATGTTGATGGAAATGTAGGTTTTTCTAGTTTGCTGCATGACTATTCCCATGTCCTTATATTGCTGTCTTGTATCTGGCCGATTTTGCATCCAGACCCTTGATGGATTGAATCAATGGACCTCAAATCCATGCCACAGGGCCTATTCTGTGATGTCCTAAATAACAACCACATATCCCTCATAATATGATGTATTTGCCCCTTTTAGAAGAAGTTCCTGCTACAACTAACACCAGATATTTTTGCGCAGCTGCTACACCAATCCTGTGTTAGTGCTGGGTTCACAAATGAGCAGCATGAGCTGATGCTGGATTAGCCACACTGCTCTCTCTCTCTCTCACTCACCATCTCTCTCGTCTACTCTCTCTCTCCTCTTCTCTCTCACACATCTCTCTCCTCTCCCTCTCTCCTCTCTCTCTCTCATCACTACTCTCTCTCTCACTCATCTCACTCATCACTCTTCACTCTCCACTCACTCTCTCTCTCTCTCTTCCTCTCACTCCCTTTATCCCTCTCTCCATCTCTGCTCCTGTCTCATCTCCTCTCTTCTCTCTCTTCTCTCTCTCTCATCTCTCTCTCTCATTCATCCTCTCTCTCTCTCTCTCTCTCTCTCTCGTCACGTTTTCTCTCTCTCCTTCTCTCTCTCTCTCTCTCTCTTCGTCTCTCACTCCTCTCTCACTCTCTTCTCTCTCACTCTCTCTCTCTCTCTCTCTCTCTCTCTCTCTCTCTCTCTCTCTCTCTCTCTCTTCTCTCTCTCTCTCTCTCTCTCTCTCTCTCTCTCTCTTCTCTCTCTCTCTCTCTCTCTCTCTCTCTCTCTTCTCATCTCTCTCCTCTCATCTCTCTCTCCTCCTCCCTCCATCTCTCTCTCTCTTCTCTCACTTTCATCATCTCTCTCTCTCCTCTCTCTCTCTTCTCTCGCTTTCTCTCTCTTCTCTCATCTCCTTCTCTCTTCTCTCTCTGCTCTCTCTCTCTCCTCTCTCTCTCATCTCTCATCTCTCTCTCTCTCTCTCTCTCTCTTCATCTCTCTCTCTCACTCTCTCTCTTCTCTCTCTCTCTCTCTCTCTCTCTCTCTCTCTCTCTCTCTCTTCTCTCTTCATCTCTCTCTCTCTCTCTCTTCTCTTCCTCTCTCTCTCTCTCTTCTCTTCTCTCTCTCTCTCTCACTCTCTCTTCTCTCTCTCCTTCTCTCTCTCTCTCTCTCTCTCTCCTCTCTCTCTCTGTCTCACTCTCTCTCTCTCTCTCTCTCTCCTCTCTCTCTCCTCTCACTCTCTCTCTCTCTCTTCCTCTCTCTCTCTCCTTCTCTTCTCTCTCTCTCTCTCTTCTCTCTTTCGCGCTTCTCTCCTCTCTCTCCTTCTCTCTCTTCTCTTCTCTCTCTCCGACGATCCGAGCTTGTGGTGCGCACTTTCTCTCATCTCTCCTCTCTCTCATCTCTCCATCTCACCTCTCTCTCTCTCTCTCTCTCTCCTCTCTCTCTCTCCTCTCTCTCTCTCCTCCTCTCTCTCTCTCTCTCTCTCTCTCTCTCTCTCTCTCTCTGCTCTCTCTCAGCTCTCTCTCTCTCTCACTCTCTCTCCCTCTCTCTCTCTCACGGCTCTCTCTCTCCTCTCTCTTCTCTCTCTCTCTCTCTCTCTCTCTCTCTCTCTTCTCTCTCTCTCTCCTCTCTCTCTCTCCTCTCTCTCTCTCTTCCTCTCTCTCTCCTCTCTTCTCTCTCTCTCTCTCTCTCTCTCTCTCTCTCTCTCTCTCTCTCTCGCTCTCGCTCTCTCTCCTCTCATCTCTCTCTCTCTCTCTCTCTCTCTCTCTCGCGCTCTCTCCCCCCTCCGTCGCTCTGTCTCGCTCTCATCTCTCTCTGACGCTGAGTAGCCGCCACTGTTCACCCTACTCTCCATGTCATCATGTCTCACAGGAGCGGCGTGCGGCTACGGACGCTGAGTAGCCGCCACTGTTCACCCTACTCTCCATGTCATCATGTCTCACAGGAGCGGCGTGCGGCTACGGACGCTGAGTAGCCGCCACTCGGAGCTGCAGCTGCTCATCTCGGAGCTGCGCACGGTGCGCGCGGCGCAGCGCGGTCTGGTGGCCGGCGCAGGGCCGCGTCGCGCAGGACTTGGTGCGCTGGTCACTATATCCGCGATGAGAACCCGCGCCGGTCCAGGAGACGGCCCAGCTGCTGGCCGAGCTCACCGCCATCTACGCCGATGTCCAGACCGAGTTCAACGGTGAGGGTTACACGTCCACTGACGTCCGCCCACTGTAGGAGTGGTCATGGTGGCCAGAGCTGTATGGTGTGGTGTCCTGTAGTGAGACCGTTAGGGAACATGGAGTTCGACGGTGAATTGTGATCCCGTCCCATAACTGGAAAGTGGGAGAAGCAGTTGTCGCACATAGTTCAGAAGGTGTATCTCGCTGTTCAGCAGCCGTTAATGGTACCACTCTTGACTGCGTTCACATGTTTCGATCATCCCCACGTCCTTTATCGCGCATACATAGGGGCAGGGTCCTGGGATTGCTTTGGAGTAGGAGTGCGGAGTGGAAAATTATGGCTAGTAATAAGTATAAAGAGTGGAAAATTAACACCAAAAAACATATCCACTAGACTTTATCGCCCAATTACCCGCTCACCAAAATTAGTTACTACCTATGCCAATTATTACCTGCCTTTCCCTCCACAGGCTGTCCCTATCATTACATCCATAAATCAGTATCGGGTTTCCAATTATCCAATATATTTTACAATACGGAGGTGGAAATTTCCACAGTAAAACTCGGGAAAAAGAGCGGGAAAATAGTATCCATAGGATGCCGTTTTCCACCCAAATTTCCAAATGCTAGGACACTGCATAGGGGCTTTCAATTGCTATGGACTTCTCGCACCCCATTGATGTCTGACTTGACTGTCATCTCCTAGTAATTGTTTTGTTGTGCTTATTGAATCCAATGGGCTCGCGCTAACCACCAGATTTGATTTATTGATCAGGCTACCTCAATTCAAGCTACATCAAGCTACCAATTCGACCTTCGTGCCTATTTCATGACATTTCATTATTCGCCAATGAGTACGTCATATCGAGATGCAGTATCACTTATCAGGCATCAGGTAGGTTTGGTCGGACCGAACTTCTGGCAGAAAAACTGGCTACAACTGAGGCTGCTGGTGGTGTTAAGCTGAGGCTGCTGGTGGTGGTTAAGCTGAGGCTGCTGGTGGTGTTAAGCTGAGGCTGCTGGTGGTGTTAAGCTGAGGCTTGCTGGTGGTTTTAAGTTGAGGCTGGCTGGGTGGTGGTGTTAAGCTGAGGCTGCTGGTGGTGTTAAGCTGAGGCTGCTGGTGGTGTTAAGCTGAGTCTGCTGGTGGTGTTAAGCTGAGTCTGCTGGTGGTGTTAAGCTGAGGCTGCTGGTGGTGTTAAGCTGAGCTGCTGGTTGGTGTAAGCTGAGTCTGCTGGTGGTGTAAGCTGAGTCTGCTGGTGGTGTTAAGCTGAGGCTGCTGGTGGTGTTAAGCTGAGGCTGCTGGTGTGTTACCATAAGGGTGTGGTCAGTAGTGAGCCCGGCCGTGCGAGTGACTGTTCCGGCTCTCCGCCGCCCCGTGACCGCCGACTCGTGCGGGGGCATTCACCGATACGGTCCGGTACCCCCCCCCCCCCCCCGGAAAACAGGTGTTGTGCACATATTTTCCGCCAGTCATGGGCATGGTCCAGACAAGAACGAAACTGACTTCAATTGTTTGACCTCGACTAGTTTGGACCATGGGACAAAATGTTTACCCATTGTGTATGCTGTTTGTTATGTCTTTGTTGTAAGTTTTCCACTAATCCCCGCTGTAGCCATTTGTTACCAACGAGTTTAGCGTGCACTGACAGACATGTTCTGACTGCCGTACTGTGACTGCCGTGACTGCCGTGCTGTGACTGCCGTACTGTGACTGCCGTGCTGTGACTGCCATGCTATGACTGCTGTGACTGATATGACTGCCGTGCTGTGACTGCTGTGACTGCCGTGCTGTGACTGTTGTGACTGCTGTGGCTGCCGTGACTGCTGTGGCTGCTGTGACTGCCGTGCTCTGACTTCCGTGCTGAGACTGCCGTGCTGTGACTGATGTGACTGCCGTGCTGTGACTGCTGTGACTGCCGTGCTGTGGCGGTCTTGTCCCGCCCCGGCAGACCCAGCTGAAGGCGCTCCGGTACCAGTTTGAGATGATTCTGGAGGGGAGGAGCAGCTGGACAGCTGCCGGTCGGAGCTGGCCGCCTGCGAGACCAAGGAGGCCAAACACCGCCGGGAGCTGAAGAAGGCGGCCGCCACCGACCGACAGCAGGCCGAGCTCAAACTCACCGCCTCCGAGCGGGCCAAGAACGCCCGCGCTCACTGAGGGTGAGGTGAACTCCGTCCCTGGTCACAATCCACATAAAGCTGCTGCATATTATTACGCACTCAAATTTATTTTACGGACGTGCAGGTGACTGCGTAAAATAAAAATAAATGAACCTTAGGTATGGATGGTCCAATTAATCCCCTCTAGAACGCGTAATTCTGAGAGGCTCTCCGATTCCCGTGCTAATAACGCCATACTATAACTGTGCTTATGACTTTCGCCTGTCGTCGCGCAGTTGTTAGGTGTTTGGTGGATTGATCGTGCCGGGGACTGAACTCTCGCCTCGTTGACGCCACTCCGCTGGCACTGACGTCGGTCCACGGCCCTCCTGCTGCAGCGACCGCAGCGGACCCGGGAGAACGAGGTGGCCAAGATGACGCGCCTGAAGGCAGGGCCTGCTGACGCTGTCGGACGCCTACCTCCAGCTGGCAGAGAAGACGCAGCTGGTGTTCCAGGCGCACCGCGACATCGTGGCAGAGCTGCCCGACCTGGACGCCGCACAGCTGCACACCACCAAGTTCACCGGTAACGGACACTGTCAGAAAAAGTGGTTCCACGATCTAAGTTCGCGGAACAAATGCGGAATAATTTGTCCAATGCGTATACCAGTAATGTGTGCGTATTTTTTTTATACGCGTTTTCTACAAAACCTATTTTCATATATGCCCATATGTGCATATATTATTATGTGGAAAGTTGATGAATCGTAAGTCGTATTTCCTGTACAGATATGGTTTTGGGCGTCAGTCGGGACCGATACTCCCGGGTCGCATGTTAAAAAGGTACCTTGTATCGTTGCGTATGCGTATATGGGAAAACTGGGTTCAAGTCTCAGTCTAAAGTACTGGCGTTTTTTGCATAACGTGTTTTAGTGTCCAGGGTTATCCAATATCCATGGCCCCGATGACGATGGTATGGTGGCGGGGTGTAACCTGAGGGTTGTAACCCTGAATACGTTACAACTTTTCTGAGAGGTTTAAAAAAGTTTTTTTGTTTATTTTTTGGAAAAGTACCAGTTTCCTTCCCTAAATCACTGCAGAAATTTCGGATGTTGGGAATTTGGAGGTACCGCCCTAACGATTTTTTGGGGGACAATTTGTGTCGCATCACTCACGTTCCGGCCATTGTTCGGAAAGTCAAGTCTCAAGCCCGGGCTCCACTATGCGTGGAAAGTACGCACGGTTTTTTGCAAGTTTGCGTGTTTTGCGTACCGTTTTTTGACACCGTCCGGGATTTTGCGTAGTATAGTGTTGAAATGGTAATGAGACTGATCCTATTGATGAATACGCATCAGTTGCTTGAGTACTCAGGCTTAAAAGTAGTCAGGGGTTTCACGTGGGTCAATACTCAATAGTTTAGGCTCCACAGGTTACGATGACATTTTCTTTAACACAAAATCGTGAATAACTTTGTATCAGTTTAACATAGAGCAATAATTTTGACACCATCGTGTTTGTCTCGTCAATGCGCTTCGAAAAATATTAATGGTGTCCTGGTTAGGTCAACTTCAAAATTTGACCTCAGGTCAATGTCATTTGGTGACCCAGGTATGTCATGTTGCATTTGGGGCGATGCATCTGGACGAGACAAACAAATTGGTGCCATTCGCACGTCTCTATCTATATTATATCAAGAGTTATTGACAATACATATTGCCGGCGATGCGTCACCGGGTCTCAGACTACGCAATCTTGCAAAAACCGGAAAAAAAGTTCAAAACTCTGAACTTGTTTGCGTACTTGCGTACTTGCAAGTTTGCGTGATATTTCATGCGGACTTTGCGTACTGTTCCAATGTAGCTCAGTCAATGCATTTCCTATCAGCTGAACATTTTTAGACTACGCAAAAGACGCAAACTTGCAAAAACCGTGCGTACTTTGCGTACTATCACGCATAGTGGAGCCTGGGCTTCAGTCTATTTTTGTGCTCGTCAGCCATTTGCACCCGCAGACTAAACAAAATCATTCTGTACAGTCAAAGTTTTCACGGAACAAAACTTCCAAGTTCAGAAAAATGGAGAAACGGACCACTTTTCTGACACTGGGTACGGCCCTAAACAGAGTATCAGGGTCGTCACGCACTAGACTCCTTTACTGGGCCAATTTCTCTCGGTTGCGGATAGTTTCGGCTGGCTCACTGGTTCTTTTGCTGATGAATTATGGTGGCCTACCTATGATCTAGGTTATCACTGGTTGAGTTTGTAGTTTTTGGCTGGGCTGGTCCGTCGGGAAGTGAGCCGCGGTGTCGTGTTGCAAGTTCAAAGCGGATGCTCTGTCATCTTCGCGTGGTGGAGAACGCTTAAGATTAGCATGTCACCTGGTTTTCAACCGGCCACATCTTAATGGTTTGTTTCTCAATTAAGTATTTGTCAAGACATTATCAACTTGTAAGACATCCCCGTTGAATTTTGTGTGGCTAACTCGCGGTGATTGTGGAGTGAGGCGCATTCGTTACAGGGTCCTAGGATTGCTCTGGAGCTAGGGTGCTGAGTGGAAAATTCTAGCAAAAAAATAAGCATAAAGAGTGGAAAATTCAACCAAAAAACAATTATGTACTCGGCTGTATCAATTCCCAGCTTACCAGAATTAGTTATTACCTATGCCAATTCTTACCAGTCTTTCCCTCCACAGGCTGTCCCTACCATTGGATTCATAAATCATATCAGGGTTCCAATTATCAAATACATTTTGAAATAAAGAGTGGAAAATTCATAATAAACCAGGAGAAAGAGTGGACAAATAGTATCCATAGGGTGTCGTTTTCCACCCAAATTTGTCAATGCTAGGATACTGATTCGTTATATGATAAATGATCTGTGTCAGATGAATGACCTCCCGGGCCTCCCGTGTCAGGCTCACAGCGGTCTCAGCAGCGCGTCAGTCGGGTGACTTGTGTCAGATGAATGACCTCCCGGGCCTCCCGTGTCAGGCTCACAGCGGTCTCAGCAGCGCGTCAGTCGGGTGACTTGTGTCAGATGAATGACCTCCCGGGCCTCCCGTGTCAGGCTCACAGCGGTCTCAGCAGCGCGTCAGTCGGGTGACTTGTGTCAGATGAATGACCTCCCGGGCCTCCCGTGTCAGGCTCACAGCGGTCTCAGCAGCGTGTCAGTCGGGTGACCTGTGTCAGATGAATGACCTCCCGGGCCTCCCGTGTCAGGCTCACAGCGGTCTCAGCAGCGCGCCAGTCGGGTGACTTGTGTCAGATGAATGACCTCCCGGGCCTCCCGTGTCAGGCTCACAGCGGTCTCAGCAGCGCGTCAGTCGGGTGACCTGTGTCAGATGAATGACCTCCCGGGCCTCCCGTGTCAGGCTCATAGCGGTCACAGCAGCGCGTCAATCGGGTGACCTGTGTCAGATGAATGACCTCCCGGGCCTCCCGTGTCAGGCTCACAGCGGTCTCAGCAGCGCGTCAGTCGGGTGACTTGTGTCAGATGAATGACCTCCCGGGCCTCCCGTGTCAGGCTCACAGCGGTCTCAGCAGCGCGTCAGTCGGGTGACTTGTGTCAGATGAATGACCTCCCGGGCCTCCCGTGTCAGGCTCACAGCGGTCTCAGCAGCGCGTCAGTCGGGTGACTTGTGTCAGATGAATGACCTCCCGGGGCTCCCGTGTCAGGCTCACAGCGGTCTCGGCAGCGCGTCAGTC
This sequence comes from Chirona hameri, assembly GCA_036785665.1. Lineage (NCBI taxonomy): Eukaryota > Metazoa > Arthropoda > Thecostraca > Balanomorpha > Balanidae > Chirona > Chirona hameri. Next base: position 13,831 of record JAXIVJ010000901.1, read on the forward strand.
GGGGTGACTTGTGTCAGATGAATGACCTCCCGGGCCTCCCGTGTCAGGTTCACAGCGGTCTCAGCAGCGCGTCAGTCGGGTGCGGGAGCTGCTGCGTCCGCCGGAGTCGGCAGCAGCAGCAGCAGCAGCAGCGGCGGCGGCAGCGACCAGTCGGGCCGACTCGGTGCCCCCGGAGCCGCCGCCGCCTTACGCGGCTGGCACGCCGGGCCGCCGCCACAGCACCGCCCCCGCCCCCGCCGGAACGCCTGGCACACCGCCCTGCCGCTGCGGCGCACAACGGTACGTAACGCACCCGGCCTTCGAGGGCTGGTACAGTGCCACTTGGCTGACTAGTGTAATGACCGTCTTTAACACGCGCCCTGCAGGGCTTCCGATAATTACACGCCCGGGAGGGCCTCTGATAATTGCACGCCCTGGAGGGGGACAGATCCCCCCCCCCCCCCCACCTATGATCTCGAAAATCACGCAACGTAGCGACAAGCTGAAAACGGCGTTAGATAGCTCGAGACAAACTCTATCGGAAGTATATCGGTCTTTTGTTTTGTTCAAGTCAATATTGAGGTCACCAGAGGTCATCGAAGGTCAGATTTTCACATTTTAGGACTTCGCTTCGAACACCCAAATAACTCGGGAACTATGATAGCTAGGAACAAATGGAAAAAAGCCATGCGAAAGCCCTTGAAAAATGCAATCACTTAGTGTCCTCAGATTTTTAGCTCGAGTCAATAGTTTAGGATCCAGAGGTCATCAAAGGTCAAAAAGGCTATTTTTGGGCAAAACTGTTTTTCGGAAATATCTTTTTACCTAATAAAGATAAAGCAATACATTTGACGCCATAGTGTTTGTCTCGTCAAGGCATTTTTAATCAATTCATGTTGACCAGGTCAGGTCAACTGCGAAATTTGACCTCAGGTGAAGGTATAGTGGTGACCCAAGTAGGTCATGTTGCATATTGGGAGACGTGTCTCGACGAGACAAACACATTGGTACTGTTTTCACTTATCTATCTTCATTTTGTCGATAGTTATTGAAAACAGTGTTGGTGGTCACTGGTCATGAAATTGACCCGACCTTAGGTCACCGATATCAGAATTCCGAGATACACAAATTGTAGCTATCTATGACCTTATGAAATCCTGCAAGTTTGAAACCGATCGGCCTAAATCTGTGGCGACCGCAAACGTTTTGGAGGTGGGGTCATCACTTGACCTGGTCTAGTGACCTGACAGATATGACCCGAGGTCAAGAATTTCACATAATGTGGGTAGTTGATTTCCGAACAGGTATTTAAAAAACGGCGGCGCTGCGCGCCGCCATTTTTGCTCTATCTTCGAAAAACCTTAGGGGTGGGCGGATTTCGCCCCCTCCCCCTCCAGGGCGCATGCTAACGGGACTATCCCACCTTAACATTATATTTGAGTTGAGATAGCCATTTTGATGGCTTGGCCTTGAAATTAAGTATGGTAGCAGTTAAAATAACCACAATGATCTAATCAAAAAGTTATTAGAGTTTGATTTTGACATCTGTAAAAAGTAAGGCCCATGTGTATTTGAATAGGGCCTCTAAACCGACAGCGTCGTGTCTCTTTACCCAACTGGTAATTATAGTCGATTTGTTTTAAGGTCAGCCTTGAAATATTTTCGTCTTTCATTTCTCGATCCCCGGGTGGTTAGCAATCTAAGCCAATCTAGACACCGTGTTGTTCGCTTTTTCTGCGCAATAGATGTCGACAAAAAACTGTGCCATACATTTGGCAGCACAAAGGATTTCCCTGCTATTTAAAAAAAAAAATATGACGTCACCAACCCAACTTTCCGCTTAAAACTAAAAGTTGAATATCTTCAAAGATAAACAATTTGTGTAGGAAAAAAATCACGAACATGTTCAGCTGACCTCGTCTGACATGTAGGCATACAATTAAGTGTGATTCGACAACTTTCAAAAAGGTGGGACAGTCCCTTTAAAGGGAATAGTTGACTTTGACAGATTTCTTGATAGTTGGCAGTAAGGGACATCTTGAGCTAAAAAAATAGGAATATGACTTTGGTTTGGACCATAGATGGATATCTTTGGAGAAAATGGTAAGTTTCTCTTTGTATGACACGTGACGTCATAGAACACCAGTAAGGCGCTGTAGTTGGCGATGAACGAGCGAGCGCGAAATAAATGTATGGCTAATTTCAACCCGATCGGGCAAGTAGTTCCTGAGATACAAAAAGGTGCGCACGTGCGCACGTGCAGAGGCACCCCACCCATGACTTGTGGGTAGGCGGCGGCGGAGGGGTCCTTAACCACACACCAAATTTGAACACAATCGGCTCAACCGTTCCTGAGATATAGAATAAGGGTGTGCACGTGCGCACGTGCAGAGGCACCCCATCCCTGACTTGTGGAAAACTGGCAGTTGAGAGGTCCCTAACTACACACCAAATTTGAACACAATCGGCTCAGCCATTTCTGAGATATAGAATAGGGGTGAGCACGTGCGCACGTGCAGAGGCACTCCACCACTGATTTGTGGAAAGGCAACGGCTGGGAGGTCCCTAACCACACAACAAATTATAACGCAATCGGTTCAGCTGTTCCTGAGAAATAAAATAGGGGTGTGCACGTGCGCACGTGCAGAGGCACCCCACCCCTGACTTGTGGAAAATTGGCGGCTGAGGGGTCCCTAACCACACACCAAATTTGCACACAATCGGCTCAGCCGTTGCAGAGTTTTTGCGAGAAAACACTTTTCAACACCCCTCACGCGGCACGCGCCACGCGCAGTCGTAGCCACCCACATGAGTCGGTACTGGTCTCAAGCAGGGTAGGTTGGATGGGGATGCTCAGCAAAGAAGTCAGCTTGTCAATCGGACGTGTGATTGCATAGATATGAGCTTCTCAAAAGCGTCGCCACGGGCTGGGCCGGGCCGGGCCGCTCATATTCAGATTGTTCCCATATACCACGGAAAGACGGGCGAGAGCTTCGCGCTCGCTCGTAACCAGTGGTTGTTCTGGCTCCGCCTGACGCCTACTACAGTCTCTGTCAAGGGGCCGCCGCACCGCGCGGGCGGCTGAGCAGATATTCGCGAGGCGTCGTGATCAGAGACTACGTGCCAGAGAGTGTATCAAAAGCCCCGGATGTAGGGCAACATATCAACCAATCAGCGATGGGAGATACGATACCCACTGCCCGGTAAAGGAAGAACCACGTATGTCACGGTTTTCGGGCGATTGACATACGTGGTTTTACCTTTGTGGAAAGCCAATTTTAATTAATTAAGGGGTTTCTATGAATATATGAAAGCTCAAGTCAATTTTCGAGCATGGAGTACAGCTTGGCTATCTCAACTTAAAACCCCATTGACAAGGTGAAGTTTTTTTTAATGGCGCGAACCCCGCGCGGTTAGGTAGCATATTATTTCAACAGATTGGTTCTGTTTATTATCAACGCTATATAACCATGCAGTTTCGGTGCTTACTGCTTGACCTTGAATCAACAACACATATTAGCGTGTAGAGCTGCGTCTTTCAGTGTAATTGACGATGACATATTCTGCTGGCCTGATTTCCTGGTTTGCTATTTGCTTCTTTACATGCACGAATATTGTATATGTGTCCGCCCGTGTAGCTCAGTCGGGAGAGCGCTGGGCTTACGATCTAACTCGTCTTGGCAAGGTGGGTTCGAGCCGCTTCGGCACTCGCTATTTGCTCCTGGCGGGGATGACCTGCGGCCGGTGGTAGCGGCCGCGTTCTAGGTCAGATGAAGCCAGCGAATCGGGCGGACCGTCCTCAGTCGTTAGGGGACGTTAAACTTTCGTCTCTAAATTCTGCCGGTGACTGGAATTGCGCGATCGGGTGTGCGCGAGCGGATGGTGGGGGTCAGGGCCCGCGCAACAAGCTTAGCTTGGCGTGGGTCCTGATCTCGGAAATCCATCGCATCAAAACATTCGGACTAAATGTATAACAAAACAAACAACATTGGGAGGATGTGAACACTGTTCTGTGTGTGAAGTTGCATCATTCGCCGATTGATGATCCAGCATTTTAATTGAATCATCAACACTATGTGACATTGCATACATATTTTCCTGTCTGCGAGCGGAACGCGGCCGGCGCTGACGGGTCGTGCTACCGACAGGTACTGTCGGCGCTGACGGATCGTGCTACCGACAGGTACTGTCGTTGCTGACGGGTCGTGCTACCGACAGGTACTGTCGGCGCTGACGGGTCGTGCTACCGACAGGTACTGTCGGCGCTGACGGGTCGTGCTACCGACAGGTACTGACGGTACTGACGGGCTGTTTTGCCGGCAGGTACGGCTGGCGAGACTCGTCTATGAGTTCCTCGAGCGACTTCAGTCCGTCAGCGCCGCTGGACAGCTCGGTGTCCCCAGGGTACCCAGGCGGCTCCCCAGGGTACCCAGGCGGCTCCCCGGGGTACCCAGGCGGCTCCCCGGGGTACCCAGGCGGCTCCCAGGGGTACCCGGGCGGCCCCCAGGGGTACCCCGGGGCGGGACACGGCAGTCTGCCGCCCAGACACTCCCCGGGGCCGCGCTGGCTGCCGGCCGGTCACGGCGGACATGACCTGCAGGCGGAGCTGACCGGCGCCGTGGGAAGCCTCCATCTGCGCTAGCCGGGCCGGCAGCCGTCCCGCTAAGGAGACGGAGCCGGGACGGTGGCGGTGCAGCCGGGACGGTGGCGGTGCAGCCGGGGCCGCCGCACCGCGTCGCTCCGGCGTGCAGTCTGCTCAGCACTGTGCATCGGCTGACACGGAGAGGCTTTCCTGGGCTGCCACAGAACGGAGGTGGTATCGAAGTCGAACGGCACTGCCGACTTGGGCCTGGTATTGTTAAGCCTGAAATCAGACCCAATTAAGTCTGTGAAACAAACCCAATTACAAAACGGAATCGATTGGCAGTGAACGAATCAATGAACGCGGGAATGTGTTACAGGGCATGCGACTTGGGCGCGGGAGTCAGCTATAGCTCTAAACCGACGTATGGCTTTCATTTTTATACAGGTTTCCTACACGAATTCGTACGCTGACCATGTATCGTCGAACCATCTTTGTAATGCGTGTGTAACTGAGTGCTGTGCATGTTCGTATCGATGTTCACTGGTGTAATTCTGTATGCAATTACAGAGCACGTGACAAGTATGGTATTGTCATTGAGAACGTGTCTGCCTGTTTTGTATTTCTTTGTTGCATTATCCGCGAATGTGTATTTAGTTGCATGGCCGCTTTTGCTAGTTGATTTTTTTTACTTTTTGAGTGCTGTGCTGGAGGGACTTTAGATTGCCCTGCCCCTGTAGATGGTTTTTGTTTCCCCTGTAGCGTGACGCTTGTCAACACCTCTTAGTCATTGTCTGTGATAGCGTTTTCAGCTTTAGCACCACATCGAATCGTAACTGCGAACCTGTTGATCTCGTGGCTCGCTCATTAAGACATGTCACTGCACGATGTCTCAAATATTCTGACGATGTGGACTGCAGTTAGCGTGGTTTCTGCGGGCTTAGACCCCACCTCACCTCATCCTCCATATCACGTAGGTTGCTTGTGATTCAGGAGTGGTTTTATAGTGGATTTATGTGCCGCACTTTAGCGCTGTCGAGTCGAGACACTTGGTGTAATGTTGTGATGGCACAGCGTGTCGTAGTGGTAACACGTCTGGCCTGTGTCATGCTGTGAACGCGACAAACAATACCGTCCCGCACGGCCTTCCGGTCGCCGCTCCGTCCCTGGGAGGGGCGGGTAGCGCATGATGTCTTTCCGTGATCGCTCCCTGATCACCCTCAACTGCCGCGCGTGCGACGGCAGCCGGCTGCGAGGCGACGGCTCTCTGTGGCGGTCCGGGCGCGATCTCGCCGCCTCGTCCCTTCTGAGATATCAGCTGACCACCGGTCGTTCCGCGGCGGAGCGGTCCCGCCGGGGTGCTGTCGATGGGTGCGGGTCACACCGTGAGACCGGCCTTGCGACTGCGACGGGTAGTTGGCGGCCAGCTTCCGCTAATTTTTTGTGGTAATTGTACGGCGACACGCACGGTCAATGTTCCGTCTACCGTCCCGCCCCGTGTGGCGGATGACTCATCCACCCGACTCGTGTGAATCGTGGCCGTCCCGCCCCGTCGCGTAATCACGACGCGGCCGACTGAATGGTCACGAGTCGGCCGTCATGTCACGTACTCACCAATGCTGTCTGTGTCCAGCGCTTCGAGCCGTACCGGCCGACTGAATGGACACGAGTCGGCCGTCATGTCACGTACTCACCAATGCTGTCTCTGTCCAGCGCTTCGAGCCGTACTGAATGCTCAGGCTGAATTCAGGCTTCCAATACAATGGGCATTACGCCTACATGTCTCTGAATTATCGAGTCCGGGTCGTCTACAAGCAACATACATGGTTCGTGTTCACGCTAGCAAGCCTGGGACACGATTATGGGTATTTCTGTTTTATCTACCTAAACATCATGTCATTACCACATCAAAACGCACACAATCACATCACACCATGCTGCATTACGATCACTTGGTCACCACGGCTACCTCGGCCTCGGCCGGCACCACCTCCGCCTCCTCGGCGAACAGCTCGTCATTGACGTCATAGTCGTGCATCGTCCTCCAGAGGTGCCACCAGCGGCCGAGCACGCCCACGTCCAGCACGCGCTCATAGAAGGCCAGCCGGCTGGGCTGCAGGTAGGAGCACTGGGCGGCGTGCAGAGCGGTCCCCTCTGGGTACGGCTGCTCCCAGAGCAGGCTGAGCGGGCCCAGGTTCTGCGCGTGCAGCCGGCGGTCGGCCTGCAGCTGCCGCAGCCGCCGGACGTGCTGCTCTGAGGCGGGCCGGCGCAGCTGAGGCGCCATCAGCCGCAGCCGGGCGTTGGCGGCCAGCAGCTGGTCAGAGAACTGCCGGTCACCGGGACTGGTGTTCCAGGCCACCACCAGAGCAGAGGTACCTGGCAGGCAGCAGCAGGTCAGCCGAGTCACATTTAATTGGGGACTTCCAGCTGCGACTCAAGAATGTAAGAACCAAGGAAAATGCAAGATCATTCTGCCAATGACTTCATACAATGTCAATAACCTTGCAAGTAATAACAATACAAATTACTTGAGTCTCAAAATTCGGAAAATAGTCGAAAAATAGTTGAAAAAGTGTCACCAAGTGTACAAATGACAAGTGTTGTTATTTATTGATTATGCCAAGTCTCAAACAAGGGTTAAACTCAACCTTGTAAGTACTCAATCATACAAGTGGTCTTTTCTAACTAGTGTGTGTGAGTGGCTGAGAGTGAACTGCAGTGGCGGCTAGTCATATGAGGCAACTGAGGCCGGGCCTCGCCTATTATCTGGGAAGAATGAGCTTTGAAATATGTATTGGTTGTCATTGAAAAAAAGATGTGTGAGTGATTCCCATTGTGCACATCGCAGTACATTTTATTATGGCATATCACTGAAATTCTCCGGCTCTTCTACCCGTCAGCCGCCGGTCAGTACGTTTACAATACTACAGCAAACCACTACAGCCGACTGAGGCCCGGCCGGCCTGCCGTCTCACCGCCTCCGCCCGTTCAGCCCTGCTACTGAGGCATCAGCGGGCGAACGCCGCTCAGCCGACGATTCTGCGCTTTGCCGGGCAATGGTAGCCATCTGAGGCCCGGATGCTCTGTGCCTCCAAGCGATTATTCGGTTACTAGGAGGCGTAGCGATTGCACTCAAAGTTCATGAACTTTGATTGCAAGATTGCCAATCAGATACAAACAAAAACTTTTATTGCAAGATTGAACATGTTGATCTATCGATCTAGTCGCATTTTTATTTGAAAGTTATCATCTATTATCCACATTATGACATTGTACTATCGCACCCCAGTCAGCTAGCGTCGGCGGCGGGCAGGCCGTTGGCGGCCGCTTAAAGCTGCAACTTTTGAATCCCCTGCAACGCTATGACGATGTTTTCCATCGAACTTTGGTATTCTTTAGATAGGTGAATATTTGCCTTTGTTAACTTTTTCGCCGAAAAGGAGAATGCTAATTTTCCTTGTAGTCGAGAGGTTAACGAAATTAGGTATTAATATTCCTATCGCATTGAATAGGTCTACTCGGTGAGCGTTGTGTAGGGGGCACCAGAGTATGTAGTGGTTGGTGTCTTCGTGATGGTGTCCGCAACAGCACGATGGGGCTGTAGTGTTGTATTTGGAAAAGATGTGCGTTCAGTGTTGTTAATCCTATGCGAAGTCTTGTGTGATGTGTGTTGTCTACTTTTGTGCCATATGAGTGTAAAGGTGGTGACTGGTGCCCCAAATCGCTGCCAGACTTGACTAGCAAAGTCAGAGCGGGATTGGATATTGCGTAGAGCTGCTGGGAGTATATTCCACTGCCGAATAGTGGCAGGAAAGTAAGAACGATAGAAAGACAGATGTAAGACGTAATGGCAGGGTGGAAAGAAGGTTTGCATTCCGTAGTCTAAGTCCAGTGGCGTCTTGCCTAGTGTCATTCAGTACATCTGTCAAGTAAGAGGGAAGAGGAGGATGATTGTAGTTTAGTCTCTGAAAGAATAGCAGTTTATGAATAAGTCGTCTTGTCGCTAGTCGTTCCCACCCCCAAGTCATTAAGTAGTACAGTTGTCGGTGATCTAAACATTGCTCCTGTCACTAGTCTTGCACATCAGTTTTGGAGAGTCTGAACTCTGGCTGCGTCAGTCAAAGTCGGATTTTCGTCATAGATGATGTCACAGTAGTCGAAGTGCGGTCTGATGTAAGTAGTGTAGATATTGTCGAGCATAGGTCTGGAAAGAAGTTTGGCTACAGGATAGATGGGTCCTAGTAAGGTGTTAATTGTCCTTATGAGTGTTAACGTGCTGATGAAAGTGTAAGTCGGTGGATAAAGTCAGTCCAAGATGTTTGTGACTTGTCGCGGTGGGTATGTCCTGTCCATCGAAAGAAAGTGCAAAGTTTCGGCTGTCGTGTCGGTTTGTGAAAGTATTGTCTTCTGTGCATTACAAGTTATGGCCCAGTCCGTTCCATATCGTCTGATGGCATCTAAGTCGCCTTGCATTGATTGTCTGTCGTCTTGGCTGTCATGAGTGTGAGATAATACAAAGAAGTGTCGTCGGAATAGAAGCGGGCATCATTTTGAGTTTTGTTGGATAAGTCTCCTCCGCGATCGCCGTCGCCCTCTCCCTCCACGTATCTCGGTTCTTTAGTCGGCGTTTGGTGACGCGTTTGGCGGTTTCATGGGCCGGGATCCGAGGGTCGAGCCGGAGTAGCTTCTCCCGCTGGATGGCTCCTCGTTCCTCGGCCGCCGCCGAAACAACAGTGATCTGGGCTTCTACCATCAGCACTTCCGTTCTGGTGTCGACCGGGCATCCTGCTATCACTCTGGCAGCGGCGCGGGCAGATCTGTCGATGACGTCTCGGTTAGCTGGGCGGGCGAACTGCATGTAGGTGCCACAGCCGTAGAGGGCGACAGGCTCGATGCAGGATTTGTAGAGTGTGCGGAGGGTGTGTTCCCTGCAACCCCATCCTGTGCCGAACAGGACCTTCATGGCTCCAATGCGCTTGTCGACCTTCAGCTTGGTGGCGTCAATGTGAGGTCGGAAGGTGAGCTGTGGGTCGAACTTCACACCCAGGATGGTGACTTCTGCGACCTGGTCCAGAACCTTGTTGCCCAGGCGGAGGTTCAGGGGCGTTTGGCTTTCACTTCGTTCCGGTGCGTGGAGAACAGGATGGTTTTGATTTTCTTGTTGTTGACTTCCATGTTCCAGGTTTCTGCCCACTCATGGAGCTCATCCAGCGCGGCCTGCACTCTGATGGTTGCGCTGTCCACGTCGTGGTCGCTGGCGAAGATAACGAAGTCATCAGCATACAAGCCGATAGACACTCGGTGTCGACGGAGCATCGGGGCAAGGTCGTTGGCGTAGCAGAGCCACAGCATCGGCGAACTGGTGGCTCCTTGTGGCAGGCCCTCCCTCATGATGACCTCCCTGGACAGCGCATCTCCCCACTTGACCCTCGCCCTTCGGTCGGCCAGGAAGCTGCGGAACCATCTGAGCTGGCATGGTGGGACACCCATGTCTGCCATCTTGATGATGAGGCTGTCCTTGTGGACGCCGGTCGTAGGCGGCACTCAGGTCCACCGCGGCGAGGACTGTGCGCTCCACCTTCGGCTGCTCCAGGGCATCCATTATGGCCTGGCTGAGTCGGGCGACCTGCTCTTCCGTGCTGCGGCCTGTGCGGAAGCCCGCCTGCTCCGGCGCGAGCTGGTCAGTCTGCTCCAGTAGATACTGGGTCCTGCCCTGCAGCATGCGCTCGACCAGTTTCCCCATACAGCTGGTCAAGCTGATTGGTCGGTAAGACGTCGGGTTATCCTGTGGTTTGCCGGGTTTGGGGACTGACACGATGTGCGCTCTACGCCAGTACGTGGGGACTGACCCTTCCTTGAGGCTCTTGTTGGCAATCTTGAGGAGCTCGGCCTTGCCCCTGGGTCCTAGCTCCTGTAGCATCCGCGTGGTGACACCGTCCGGGCCGGGTGCCTTCCCTCCAGCTTGGTGGAGCGCCGCCGCCAGCTCTGTCTCGGAGAACGCCCTGCACATCCTCCCTATACAGCTTGGGTGCTGTCGGCATGCCTTATCCGCAATGTCAGAGACTAGAAGTCTCCTAGCTTTCAGAGTCTTGCGTTTCCCCTCTGAACTGGTGTGGAAGGTGGCCTTGCTGACCGAGGCGTAGTGTTTGGCCAGCATGTTAGCCTTTTCCCGATCAGAGGTTGCCGTTTTGCGCCGCTGGGCGAGAGGAGCTCGGGTGGGTTTCTGGTCAGCCTTTTCCCGATCAGAGGTTGCCGTGTTGCCCCGCTGGGCGAGAGGAGCTCAGGTGAGTTTCTTCCTGTGTGTGCCGCTGATTTTCCTCATGGTATTGAAGACCAGGGCTGGGTCGTGTTGGAGTCGATCTTGTCACAGAAGGTTTCCATTGTTGTAGCCTTGGCTTCGTTAATGTTCTCCTTCGCTTCATTGGACGCCCTGTTGTATGCCTCCCGGAGGGCTTCGCTGGTCGCGGGGTCCCGGTTGTCGTTTCTGGCTTTCTGGCACTCGCGTCTCTTTCGTACTGCGATCTCCACCTCCAGGTTCCACCACGCCTTGGCGTTAGGTCTCGCGGTGACCATCGGGGTCGACGCGTCAGCGGCCGCCCTGACGGTCCCGCTGAAGCGGGTGACCATGGTGTGGAGAGTTGAGGTCGCCACCTCCAGGTTCCACCACGCCTTGGCGTTGGTCTCGCGGTGACCATCGGGGTCGACGCGTCAGCGGCCGCCCTGACGGCCCCGCTGAAGCGGGTGACCATGGTGTGGAGAGTTGAGGTCTTGGAGAACTTGTTCTTGGAGAGTTGAGCCTCAGAGTTCTCGGAACTTTGTCCAGTCGGTTTTCCTCGGGCAGAGGTGTGGCTTATTCTTTGGCTTCTCCGGGGGCGGTCGTTTCGTGTGGATGGATTTGATGACAGGGCGGTAGTCAAAGGAGATGTCCTCGCCCACCTTCTAGTCGGCGGCTTGGGCAAGGTAGGAGTCGACCAGGGTGATGTCCGTGGCCGTCCACCTACCGTTGTAGTCGAACCTAGTAGGCTCGCCAGAGTTGATGGCGCAGGAGTCCCTCAGGTCCATCCACTCGACAACCCGTCGGCCTCGGCTGTCCTCAGGGCAATTGTCGTCCCACAGACCATGGTACCCGTTGATGTCTGCGGCGATATTAAGGTTTTCCTCCCCTGGTAAGTTTATCGGGTCGAACTCGTCGGTCCTGGTGTCCTCCCCGCCTGGGCGGACCACCGCTATGTATGCGTTGAGGACCAGGAATTCCTTGTCCTCGGAGACGACCTCGGTAGCACCGCTTCGAAGTTCTCGTCATTGAGGTCGAACGTTCGAGGCTTGCAGACCAGTGCAGAGTCGGACCTCATCATGGTCAACATGCCGCCGTGACTGCGGGCACCGGGCTGAGTTGTCTCCCCCCCTTCTCCGCCGCCGCCTGTTCGCCCGTCCAACCTCCTCCCATCTTTCGAATTGGGGGGTTATCTGCTTGCTTGATAGGTTTGACTCTTGTATGCACAGGATGTGCGACCCTACCTGCTCTGCATATTTCAAAATTTGGATTCTCTTGGCCATTGCACCGATTCCGTTTGCGTTGATCTGCATGATGCGGATTGCGTCTGGGCGACCCCCGGCGTCAGTATGGGTCCGCCGGCGAGTGCGCGGCCTCCCGGCAGGGCGCCGCGCTCGGCGCGTCGGCGACGTTCTGTCACCACCGGGCGCCCCCCCCCCCCCCCTCGTGCTCGCCCCACGGCCGCGCGGGTCAGCCGCACGACCCGGAGGGTGGCGCCCCCGCGCCGGGCAGGTCCCGGGTCGAATCCGGCCGGTCGGACCAGGCCCCGGGCGGCGCGCTCCCCCCTCCTCTCGGTGTACTGGGCTCTGACTCGGTGAGTATCTCAGATGGTGAGCCGGCGGCAGCCCCTCAGTACCAGGCGCGCCGGCGCCGGCCGCGCGTCGCGGCAGTGTGGCGCGACCAAGCGGTCCGGCCCCGGGCGGCCGCACGGCTCGGTGGGCTCTGATTCAGTATCTGTCGGGTCAGGCCGCCGGCGACCCCGCGCCGAGCGGGGTGGCTGCGCAGTCTGGAGGCGGCGCGCGACCCTCCAACTCGGGGGCGCAAGTTGTTTGGTAGCCGTGACATCACCATGGCAGTCGAATCCCGCTCCACAGTGTTAAGGCAATGCAAAGAGGCTTAGTAGTTACCCCATTTAATGTATCTAAGAGAGATGGATACAAGTATTTATGCCCAATGGGAAGCTCGTTTCTTCAAAATTCCTGGAATGGCCTCCGATTTTACCTGGGACACTCCAATCTTGCACAATTCTCGGTCGAGTGGAGGCATGTTCCGCCCACACGGCGCGCCGGAGAGGGGGTCCGCTGTCAGGAGCTGTACACCGCCGCCGCCGCGCCGGCCGCAAGTTGGTGAGAACAGCTGCGACGCCTTGCCAGAGACTGTACCGCCGCGGGGCCGGCCCGGCGGCGGCCTGGTGCTTCGAAATTTCCGGCCTGAATGCAAACTAAAAATAACTGACTAATATAAATAACTAATAAAAATAACTGACTAATTGTGATATATCGTTAACATGGTGTTTATAGGCATTTTTCCAATAAAATTGATGTACCAATGAACTTTAAATATTATTTTCATTCGAATACACACAAAATTGTATTAAATATATTTCGTTTTCTATGCATATATTTTCCGTTGTGATTACTATATCCTACTATATAGTTGAAATTCTAGAAGAAAATGAGAACTATTCCAAAAAGCATACCAGAAATAGTTGATATGGTAACATAGTTAGTTTATTTTAGTTTGAACCAGGCGTGTCGTAGCATGGCAGTCGCCAAACTTGAACCTACTCATTGATATAAGTACTCTGCTCCGACTGGTCGACCCAGGGTAATAGAACAACGTCGACCGAGGGCCGGGCCCAGTCGGGCAGGCCGGGGCGCGAGCGCCTGGGCCCGGGCCGCGCAAACCTTCCTCTCTTCGGTGAACTGGCCTCTGACTCGGTGGTTCTCCGTGTCGAGGTCTCGCTCCCCAGAGCTCGGCCCAGGGGAGGGAGAAGTCCGCGGGTCTGCCAACCGCCATGACGCAGAGTCGCGCAAAGGCGGCCCTGGGGCCCCAGTGAGGCACCCCCGGCACCCGCTCCCCCTCTCCCCCGGCGCCAGCGCCAGAGCTGGACCTGGTCGCAACGGAGGCGCCAACCCACACGCCGAGGCCGCCGGGCCCCATCTCTCCGCCCCGCGGGGCGTCAGCTCCCCGGCGTCCCTCGGTTCTCCCAGGATGTCGGCCGGTAGCCGAAACTCGCAGGTTTTCCGTCAGATTCTCGAAGGCGCGTCGCGTTCCTGTCATCCGATTGGTAGACAGTACTTGCTCTTCTCTCGCTCTCTCGATCCAGACCGGTCCCGGGTGGGTCCTCACACGCAAGGCGCTCAGACCACGCCACCGACCGAGTTACGCGGTCAGGCGGCGGGCCGAGCGCCCGTCCGGGGAGGTAGGCGCGACCCCCCCCCCCCTCCGGCCGCGCGAGCGCAGGCGTGTGCTCGGTGCTCGCGTCTCTCAAGATGTGGTCAGGTAGTTTAAATTCGCGGCCCAGTCCGGCCGCCCTCGCGCAGAGCTGCCCGAAGGCGGTCCACAGGTCGGCCCCCAGCCGTCCGCCCATCAGCGGTGGCAATCCGGCAGGCGGCGGGTCCCCAGGGCCGGCGGGCAGACGCCCGCCTCGCGCCGCCCGGGCCGCCGGCACCCCCGCGTCGGCGGCCAGGATGGCTAGCACCCTAGGTTTCACCTAAGCTTTCCCCCTTGCCTGGGGGGCCAGAGTCCGCCCCTGTGACCGTCGGTCGATGAGTACAATCCCTGGGTTGTCTCGATGAAGTGTAGAAGCCGCTCGCCAGGGCCGGGCCTCCCGACAGGTCGTCACCCGGCCCGGCCGCCCCCCCCCCCCCCCCCACCAGTGGTGGCAGGGGCGCTGAGTCTCGCTGTAAAACCGCCGCCCTCGGAGGGCAGGCCGGGTTCAGAGGCAACAACTGCTCGATCCTCCTCTCTCTGTGACGGGCGCTGTCTCCGGCGCGGGCGCCCGCCCGCCCGCGCCATGCCCGTGGGTCTCGATGGGAAGGAGCTGCGTCGACCAGGGCAGACGACCCCGGTGGTTGGTGTGGCGCCCTTCGTAGATAACCACCCCATCCCGTGAAGGTGGGCGCCGCGGGCGAGGCCTGAGCCCCCACGGGGACCAGTCCCCGTGTCGCCACCGTCTCCGAAGCCGGAACCCCGTCGGCGATGGCGAGAAGTGGCAGCTCTCTCGCCCGGCTGCATGGTCCCAGGCCCGGCTGAGGCCGCCGCCAGTCCGGCCTCTAGAGGCTGGCGCAATTGCGCATGCGTAATACGATCTGCTCGAATGGCTCAGATTCGAATGCTGCCGCGAGACGTCAGCCCAGGCACTAGATGGCGCCAGGCGTGACTTTTTGTTAAAAGCTGCCGGCTTTCTTTGCATAGAGAACTGTGACTGTAATCTGCATATAGTAGAGCTATGATTGAAAGCAAAGTCTTTGATACAATTTCCTAACTAAAGAGTTAAGATTGTGGCACCGCCGTATTCAAGGGAGACCAAAGGGGCACTCCCAAACGCCTTGAAGCGGCCGTAAATTGTCTTACATTCTGACATGATTTGAGATAAAACCTAAGGAACTTGAACGGCTTATTTCATATTTGTTTCAGAATCTTAGGAACGTCATGCAAAGTGTGGGGGTGAAACTTCTATCTCGTCTTGAGTGAACCCAACCCCCTATGCAAAATGTATTTGCATATGTATTTGAGCTCCTCTCGTCTTGATCTATCTTTTACTCACCCAAATTTTCCTCATTATAAAAAAAAAAATATCAAATAGTGGGGGCATGGCCCCAGCCCCCATTCCTACGCCTGTGATTTGTTTTAAGTTTGTTAACCCGCGCGGCGCTGGGGGGTAAATTTTATCCCCCCCCCCCCTCCCGGATTTTCTCCATAACTTGATAACTATGAGAGATATCAAAGTGAAACTTGCGGTACCTTATGGTGCATCAATTCTACATCTTTTGTTACAATTTTTTCAATTCAAGAGAATTTTGAGGAGATAATGACGTTTTAGTGACGTCATGTCATGTCATTTTTGGTGAAAAAAGTTAAATGTTTGAAAAATCGTAGAAAATAGCGTGTTAACGCAAATCGCAAATAAAAGAGGTCAAAAGAAAGGAAATAACATTGTCTTCAACATGGCTATCTCAGATGTTCAAAATTTGGGGGTTTTGACCCCAAAAATGAAAAAAAAAAATTGGGAAGAATTTCCACAAAAGTTTTTTGTTTGCATATTTTCAAAAAACCGGAAGATGTATTAGAGAGCCGAGTATGAACGATGTTCAAACCAAATTTCAAGGCAATTTCTTTATTTTTGACTGACTTATGGCTCTCTAAGAATAAGTAACTCTTGACGCCATTTTTTTAAATTGCTTTTTTTGGCTTTTACTGACCAGATACAGACAAATAAATGCCACCACTGTATTTCGAAGACAAAACTAGTCTAGAAACATGCAATGTTTATTTAGATTAATCAATTTCAAATTTTGGCCTTATTGTGACCTGACCTTGACCTGAGGGCGATTATATGGTGTCAGGCTGTGAAAATGGCTGCTTCTATCGAATTATACGTGTAAAATAACCCATACAACATGTGTCGCATGGCTTTGGTAGACCTGTGACCTTTTGTGACCTGACCTTGACCTTGACCTTTGCTTAAAAAATGTACTTATGCGGGAGATGCATTATACATTTTGGAGCACTTTGTGAGATAATAGTTGCAATACAAGGCTTTGGATGGAAAGTATAGCCCAAAAACCCAAATGCTTAAATTTTGACACTTGACCTGACCGTGACCTGACATGTGACCTTATGTTAATAATTTCGGGCATGCGTTAGATTGTTCTCACTGAGAGCTTTCGATCGCCGCCTTGCGCGTCTCGCTGCGGTTATTGGTTCGGAAGATACGAGGGGGGTAAAATTTACCCCCCCCAGCACCGCACGTTCGGATGGAGACCCCAGTGCCGCACGTTCGGATGGAGACCCCAGCGCCGCACGTTCGGATGGAGACCCCAGCGCCGCGCGAGTTAACTAAACTCGCAAGTCAGAGCTGCTCCTACCCGTTGCAACTTCTGGCCTTGACTTGGGCCTCAGGTACTTTGAGGACCACGACCCGCCACTGGTGAACTGATATTTCGCTTCAACTTTTGTCATATCTTAACTAATGAACACACATGACACACGTTAGCCTAATAAGAAATGACACATACTCACCAAAAATGTAGATAGATGATTTCAGAGGCTGAGTTTTCACATCTTTGACTGTGTCATGAAAAACTTCAGCATAGTCCTTTCCAAGTTGTTTCCAGTAAGCCCCTGAAATATGACATTTAATTAATAATATTCACCCCTAATAGAAAGACTAGTAGGTAACGCAGCAAGTAATCACGGCCAGAGTGAAAGCCCCTGAGTTATAGAGGCTGCTCTAAGGAAACTATGCAGTAAATCATGTTACAGGAGAGAAAAAGAAGTTTAAAGAAACCATGAACTTTGATTATAAAGGTAACACCCATGGCATACTGACAGGTAATACATGCCAACTTTTATATCTGAGCCTAAGTGCAGCAAGAAACTAAAGGTAAGATTCCGCAAATAGTCAGAATACTTACCAACTTACCTACTATCAGCAAGTAGGCAAGTACTACACAACCAAACCTTCATATAACATCAGCTTTTAGACATAGCTGATGCAAAATGATTATGGAACAAAGAGGTCTCTCTACAAGAATGTCCTTCAGCACTTGTTATCATAAGTGCAGGGGCGTCACCACTGGGAGGCTTGGGGGCTGCCCCAGGATCACTGGCTAGTCTGCCCCTATATTTGCAGGATTTTAACATTACCCCTATGGGGGCTGCCCCCCCCCCCCCCCCCCTTCTAAAAATTGTGTGGTGTGTGAAGTCGCGCCTCTGTTCCTGACGCTAATACACGTCGGCCGGCGCCACGGTCGACTACAAGCCTGCGTCGGTGAGTGCAGGAGGGTGGCCGCCGTACTCCAAAGGGACTAACGGTGGAGGAGACGCCATGGCACTACATTCGGGCACGGTTCGTGGCGAGCAGGACATCGACGACATCGTCGAGGCCGTCGTCGCCAGCCTCACTGGGGCGGGTTTGGTGGCGGCGGCTACAACAGAGGTGAAGGAGGAGGTCGTCGTGGTCGACGCACCGTCCGGATCGACGCCTGGACAGAAGCAGCTCTGGCTGGCCGACCTCCGGGAGCAGCTGTCGGCGTCGTCCAACTTTGGCACTCGGGAGAGGGAGGAGGTGCGCGGCCTGATCATCATCGGCGAGGGAGCGGGCCCGGCCCCGCAGCACCAGCTGTGGTACTGGGGAGAGGGAAGAGGTGCGCGGCCTGATCATCATCGGCGAGGGGGCGGGTCCGGCCCCGCAGCACCAGCTGTGGTACTGGGGAGAGGGAGGAGGTGCGCGGCCTGATCATCATCGGCGAGGGGGGGGGCCCGGCCCCGCAGCACCAGCTGTGGTACTGGGGAGGGGGAGGAGGTGCGCGGCCTGATCATCATCGGCGAGGGGGCGGGTCCGGCCCCGCAGCACCAGCTGTGGTACTGGCGAGGGGGCGGGCCCGGCCCCGCAGCACCAGCTGTGGTACTGGGGAGAGGGAGGAGGTGCGCGGCCCCGCAGCACCAGCTGTGGTACTGGGGAGAGGGAGGAGGTGCG
This sequence comes from Chirona hameri, assembly GCA_036785665.1. NCBI lineage: Eukaryota > Metazoa > Arthropoda > Thecostraca > Balanomorpha > Balanidae > Chirona > Chirona hameri. The sequence continues at coordinate 32,152 of JAXIVJ010000901.1, forward strand.
CGGCCTGATCATCATCGGCGAGGGGGCGGGTCCGGCCCCGCAGCACCAGCTGTGGTACTGGGGAGAGGGAGGAGGTGCGCGGCCCCGCAGCACCAGCTGTGGTACTGGGGAGAGGGAGGAGGTGCGCGGCCTGATCATCATCGGCGAGGGGGCGGGTCCGGCCCCGCAGCACCAGCTGTGGTACTGGGGAGAGGGAGGAGGTGCGCGGCCCCGCAGCACCAGCTGTGGTACTGGGGAGAGGGAGGAGGTGCGCGGCCTGATCATCATCGGCGAGGGGGCGGGTCCGGCCCCGCAGCACCAGCTGTGGTACTGGGGAGAGGGAGGAGGTGCGCGGCCCCGCAGCACCAGCTGTGGTACTGGGGAGAGGGAGGAGGTGCGCGGCCTGATCATCATCGGCGAGGGGGCGGGTCCGGCCCCGCAGCACCAGCTGTGGTACTGGGGAGAGGGAGGAGGTGCGCGGCCCCGCAGCACCAGCTGTGGTACTGGGGAGAGGGAGGAGGTGCGCGGTCTGATCATCATCGGCGAGGGGGCGGGCCCGGCCCCGCAGCACCAGCTGTGGTACTGGGGAGGGGGAGGAGGTGCGCGGCCTGATCATCATCGGCGAGGGGGCGGGTCCGGCCCCGCAGCACCAGCTGTGGTACTGGCGAGGGGGCGGGCCCGGCCCCGCAGCACCAGCTGTGGTACTGGGGAGAGGGAGGAGGTGCGCGGCCCCGCAGCACCAGCTGTGGTACTGGGGAGAGGGAGGAGGTGCGCGGCCTGATCATCATCGGCGAGGGGGCGGGTCCGGCCCCGCAGCACCAGCTGTGGTACTGGGGAGGGGGCGGGCCCGGCCCCGCAGCACCAGCTGTGGTACTGGGGAGGGAGCGGGTCCGGCCCCGCAGCACCAGCTGTGGCACTCGGGAGAGGGAGGAGGTGCGCGGCCTGATCATCATCGGCGAGGGGGCGGGTCCGGCCCCGCAGCACCAGCTGTGGTACTGGGGAGAGGGAGGAAGTGCGCGGCCTGATCATCATCGGCGAGGGGGCGGGCCCGGCCCCGCAGCACCAGCTGTGGTACTGGGGAGAGGGAGGAGGTGCGCGGCCTGATCATCATCGGCGAGGGGGCGGACCCGGCCCCGCAGCACCAGCTGTGGTACTGGGGAGGGGGCGGGCCCGGCCCCGCAGCACCAGCTGTGGTACTGGGGAGAGGGAGGAGGCGCGCGGCCTGATCATCATCGGCGAGGGAGCGGGCCCGGCCCCGCAGCACCAGCTGTGGTACTGGGGAGAGGGAGGAGGCGCGCGGCCTGATCATCATCGGCGAGGGGGCGGGTCCGGCCCCGCAGCACCAGCTGTGGTACTGGGGGCGTGTCCGCCTCTTTCTCATCGTGTCACACGAGGGCTGGACGGCGGCGGTGAACGACGCCCGTAGCGCCGACATGGACCGGTTGGGCATACGCCTCACCCCGTCCGTCCCGCGGCCGGCCCCCGCCCGGCTCTGCGCCTGCCGCTGAGTGGCGGCAGCGGGCCGTCCGGCCTGCGCGCCCCGGCCGCGTCTCGCGCGGTCCGCATTAGGATGGCACTGCGACTTCTGCGAGTGGCATGGGGGGGGGGGGGAGGGGGCAACGGTCTCGGAGCCCCACTCCGGCTCCCTGCCACCCGCAGCAGCACCCCCGGAGGAGGCGCTCCGGACATCGAGCCGGGAGCGGCGTCAGCAGCGACGCCGTCCGCTGCCGGGACGTCGATTTTGGGCGACGTCCTCGACGAGGAGTCATCCGAGGAAGAGGAGCCGGCCGCGCCGGCGGCGGGCCTTGGTGGGTGGCCGCTGACTGCGGCCGGCGACCCGCGCGCCGCCTGCCGGGTGCTGGCGGAGCTGCTCTACGGGGCTGGTGTGCCGGCTGCCGCTGAGCCTCCGCCGGCCGGCGGGCCGGCGTCGGGTGAGGCGGTGGTCACCGAGTTGCCTCTCCCGTTCGTCGGTGCGCGTCGTCTGCCGGTGCGTGTTCGAGTGGACCCGGCCGTCTACGGGGGCCATCCGCGCATAAGCAGCGTCTTGGCGCGAGGACTGAAGGTGCGCGTGCCGAGCGCGGCGCCGCGCGTGTGGCTGAGCACGCCGCGGTCTGCGTTGATGACTGAGGCGGTGGCAGACTTTGGGAAAAGTCGAGTGTTTGAGCCGGATGAGCCGGACAGCTGTTACCGTCTGTTTGCGGTGGCAAAGTCGCCGTCGGTCGCGCGTCTAGTTTATGACCTGTCTTTGCTGACACCCTGGATGCCGCGGCGGTCTTGCGTTTTGCCGACACTCGAGCGGGTGTTAGGATATGCAGCAGATGGATGTGGATATGGCATAAAATTAGACTTACAAGACAGCTTTTATCATATTCCCTTGGCTCCGAGTACAAGTAGAAAGTTTGGTGTTTTGTACAATAGACAGACATATGTATTTACCAGGCTGCCGATGGGCTTGGCAGTAGCTCCGTCAGAAATGCAGCACTTTGCCTGTGCGACAGTGAAGATTGTAGAGGGCAGGTTTTTGGGTGTAGGGGCTTATTTGGATTATTTTCTGTTTGTCGCTCGCCGCCCTGAAGACCTGTCTGGTATCATAGAATTTTGCGCTGAGTTGTGCCTCCTTATTCATTTGGATAAGTCTGTTACTGTTCTGTCATCAAAATTGTGTTATCTCGGTGTGGACTTAAACTTGATGAGCTGTTCATTGAGGATTAAATGTGACAGTGGAGCCCTTGCACAACACCATGTTGCAGTGCAACTTGAGCTGGTCATTGGTCTCTCGGAAACAGGTTGGCAGGTTTTGTTAACTTTGCACAGCCTTGTTTAAAGTTGCCACTTGAAGTTGTGTCAGCAGTGATGGACTCAGGTGTGTAGTGCAGTCGCCCTGTTTATTTGTGAAGGTGTCATGTGGTCCTTTTCCAACATTTCCAAGTGGAATGATCTGGACGAATGTAAGGTGCGAGAGGCGCGAAAGTGTAGTATCAAGTGGGCAGTGTTCAAGAGCCACTATCAAATAGCAAAGTCTTGAAATTTGCAGACGATCTAAAAGTTGTCAGGATTATTAGAGGAAAACATGATCAGGATGTTTTTCAATCAGATCTGGACAAGCTAGTTGAGTGGTCTGAAGCATGGCAGATGAAATTCAATTTGAGTAAATGTAAGATTATGCACGCTGGACGGGTTAGCAGTAAACATAGGTATGAAATGGGTGGGCAGAAAATGGAGCAGATTGAAAAGGAAAGAGATTTAGGTGTCGTGGTAAACAATAGACTATCAGCGTCAGACCAGGTTGTAGAAGCTAGGAAAAAGGCACTTAGAATGCTAGGGGCCATTAACAGAAATGTTTCCTACAAGAGTGAAAAGGTAATAACAAAACTGTATTGTGCATACGTTAGACCACATTTGGAGTATTGTGTACAAGCCTGGTCTCCAACATATGAGAAAGATTGCTGGTTGTTAGAAAGAGTTCAAAAAAGGGCAACAAAAATGATTAATTGTCTTGGTAGTTTACCTTATGAAGATAGATTAAGGAAATTGGGTATGTTTTCACTTAGATATAGAAGGCTAAGAGGAGATCTAATTGAAGTCTTCAAATTTGTAAATAGTCAGCATTCTGGATATTTAAAGGGTATGTTTGAGTTCAATAGGGAAAATCAAGGTAGAGGTCAGCATAAACTCATTATGAAACAAAGTAGGACTAGGCTACGACAGTCATTTTTCAGTAGAAGGGTTGTAGGACATTGGAATATGCTACCAGGGGATGTCGCTGATGCAGTGACACTTGCTTCCTTCAAAATTAGATTAGATAAATACTTTACAGAGAAGGGATTAGTTCATAAATACTCGTGGGATTAGCCTTCTTTTATGCAGGTAGAGTAAGGTGATTTGAAGGGGCGAGACTGGTGGAGGGGGGATGGGGGTAGGGTGCAACCTCGGATGGGCCCAAGAGGCTCTTTGTTGCACTTTTCTTTCTTTTATGTCTTTTATCAATCACCATGTGATGAGCAAACACTAAGAGAATGGTAAGAATGGACATCCAATGTTGAATAAGACATAGGAGAGGCATAGAGAAGAGACCCAAGAGAAGAGAGACAAGAATAAGACATGAAATGTCTTGGTATTTTTGCCAAGCGCTGACCTAAACTGAAACTGAAACACCGGAGACCAAAAAGTTGAAGTGCAAAACTTTGCATTTTCTCGAAAGAAAAGTGAAATACTTACTCCAATTTGTCAGAGGACCATTTTTGAACCTTGACAATAACTTCGACATCAGGTAACTTATAATTTACGGGATATATCTATTTAGCAATCATTCATTCGTTCAAATTAAACCCGCACCCATAAATCTGCACGAAAACTCAAGCCTAGGGTTTACCCAAGGCCATATAAGACAGGTAGAGTCTTTCGGGGATTTTAGCGCCCCAACCGCACGTTAGCGTGACGTCACTGCTGCTCTGGTCAGACTCGGCTGTCGCCGCACGCGGCTTGGTGCGTTGTTCTATAGCCTTGCTCGGTGTGGTGTGAATCTTTCGAACGGGATACGGATAGTTGCGCCTAAGGTACGATCCTATTTAAGATTACGTTTACCGCGGATAATTATCCCTCCCTTAAAGGAAATAGTTCACCTTCGGAATTTTTTTCAGAACACGATTTTATTATATTTTTTAATAGTTTCTTTTCTTTTCAAAAATGGTCCTACATCGCGCCAATTCAGGACAGAAGGTCGTAAATTATTAATGTTATGGTGTGCGTTATTGGTCTGCGCATGCTCAGACCAGTGCTGACACTCTCAGACGGTACGGTATATCATATATGCGCCGCATTCCTTCGCCAAAAAGTCAAATATCTTCGGCTGGAGTCTTTTCAGCCAAGAAAAGTTGCAGATAAGGATTTCTCAACACGGGCTACAAAACTGCTATTTCAGTTAAAAATCCCATGTTGAAGGTGAACTATTTCCTTTAATGCATGCTGAGGGGGAGACGGCCATACGCTGCCCCGGTCTGTGTGATGGTCGACTGGCGAGACGGCCATACACTGCACCGGTCTGACTGAAGATTGAGACGGCCATACGCTGCCCCGGTCTGGCTGAGTGGCGAGACGGCCATACGCTGCACCGGTCTGACTGAGGGGTGGACGGCCATGCGCTGCACCAGTCTGACTGAGGGGTGAGACGGCCATACGCTGCCCCGGTCTGGCTGAGGGGTGAGACGGCCATACGCTACCCCGGTCTGACTAAGGGGCGAGACGGTTATACGCTGCCCCGGTCTGACTGAGGGGTGAGACCGCTATGCGCTGCCCCAGTCCGGCTGAGGGGGGGGGGAGACGGCCATACGCTGCCCCGGTCTGGCTGAGGGGCGAGACGGCCATACGCCGCTCCGGTCTGACTGAGGAGTGAGACGGCTATGCGCTGCCCCGGTCCGGCTGAGGGGGGGGGGGGGGAGACGGCCATACGCTGCCCCGGTCTGGCTGAGGGCGAGACGGCATACGCTGCAGGTCTGACTGAAGGGTGTGACGGCCATACGCTGCTCCGGTCCGGCTGAGGGGCGAGACGGCCACACGCTGCGTCCGGCTGCGGGGCGAGACGGCCATACGCTGCACCGGTCTGACTGAGGGGTGAGACGGCCATACGCTGCCCCGGTCTGGCTGAGGGGAGAGACGGCCACACGCTGCGTCTGGCTGAGGGGCGAGACGACCATACGCTACACCGGTCTGGCTGAGGGGCGAGACAGGCATACGCTGCACCGGTCCGGCTGAGGGGCGAGACGGCCACACGCTGCGTCCGGCTGTGGGGCGAGACGGCCATACGCTGCACCGGTCTGACTGAGGGGTGAGACGGCCATACGCTGCCCCGGTCTGGCTGAGGGGAGAGACGGACACACGCTACGTCTGGCTGAGGGGCGAGACGACCATACGCTACACTGGTCTGGCTGAGGGGCGAGACAGGCATACACTGCACCGGTCCGGCTGAGGGGCGAGACGGCCACACGCTGCGTCCGGCTGCGGGGCGAGACGGCCATACGCTGCACCGGTCTGACTGAGGAGTGAGACGGCCATACGCTGCCCCGGTCTGGCTGAGGGGAGAGACGGCCATACGCTACACCGGTCTGACTGAGGGGTGAGACGACCATACGCTGCCCCGGTCTGGCTGAGGGGCGAGACGGCATACGCTGCAGGTCTGACTGAGGGGTGAGACTGCCATACGCTGCCCCGGTCCGGCTGAGGAGGAGACGGCCATACGCTGCCCCAGTCTGGCTGAGGGGTGAAACGACCATACGCTGCCCCGGTCTGGCTGAGGGGCGAGACGGGCATACGCTGCACCGGTCCGGCTGAGCGGCGAGACGGCCACACGCTGCCCCGGTCTGGCTGAGGGGCGAGAAATGGCATTGTTTTGGCTTAATGTTCAAGATACTTCTTTTTTCAATAAAAAACATAGCCTGGCAACCTAACTACCTAACTTGCTTATCTAACGGCGACGACTTCAAATTGCTGCTCGTCAACACTCGTCAAAAGACCGCAAAACGCTCGAAAGCGCAGCTGCGGCGACGGGTAGCCACGATTGGACCAGAGCACCAGTGACGTCATCGCTAATGCTGAGCCGCTCGGCAGCCGATGCATGGGAATCCCGGGATGACACCCCTGCTGTCACTCGCCAACGGGTACGGTCTGCTACTGTCGAACTTATCAATGTCTCAAATGCGTCACACATGTAGTAGTGCCATATGCATTTGGTAGGCCTTAAAATCCTATCTGAAAATTCCTTCCCGTCAAGTAGAAAATGGTACTTCGGCGGTCGGCCTACTACGCTGGTATGCTAGCTGGCAAGTGGCAACAGACTTGTAACCGACTCAGAGTTGAGTCATGATTCATGAATCGACTCATGACATGAGTCGGACATTTTTGGATGATTAGAGTCGATTCAACTTAATTTGTTCGATACATCACTTGACTCTTGAGTTAAGAGTCGAGTCAGCTCTTTGGCTGAGTCAGACTTGAGTTGATCAGTTGACTCAAACAAATTTGAGTGTTACAACAGGACATAGCGTCAAGGGGGTGCCACTGGGGCCACGCCCCCTCTTTTGATCAAACCATTTTACACTAGATAACATGCGATTATGCTGACACTGGACCCCACCCCTACCCGGTCAACATCAAGAACAGCACTTGCAAGTTGCAGTCAAGAGTCGATTGATTCAGTTATTAAAAAACAGCACTTGAGTCAAGAGTCGAGTCGCTCAATTTGTTTGAAACAGCACTTGAGTCAAGAGTCGAGTCAGTTCGTTCGGCTGTTGAGTCAGACTAAGTCGACTAAAACAAATTGAGTCGTTACAAGTCTGTCTGGCAATTCATATATATTATATAAAATTTGTATTTGTGATTTGTAAGACAATTTGTATAGTATTATTAGTAAGGCACCGTAGTTGGCGATGAAAGAGCGAGCGCGAAGGAAATATATGGGAATTTCAACTCGATCAGGCAAGTAGTTTGAGATACAAAAAAGTGCGCACGTGCGCACATGCCCACGGGCAGAGGCAACTACCTTTGACTTGTGAGAAAGTGGGGGCTGAGAGGTCACTAACCACACACCAAATTTGAACACAATCAGCTCAGCCGTTCCAGAGATATATAATAGGGGTGTGCACGTGCGCACGTGCAAAACCATCACACCCCGGACTTGTGGAAAGGCGGCGACTGAGAGGTCCCTAACCAGTAACCACACATCAAATTTGAACACAATCGGCTCAGCCGTTCCTGAGATATAAAATAGGGGTGTGCACGTGCGCACGTGCAGTCACCCCACCCCTGAGTTGTGTGAAAGTGGCGGCTGAGGGGTCCCTAACCACACACGAAATTTACACATAATATGCCCAGCCGTTGCGGAGTTATTGCGAGAAAACACTATTCAACACCCCTCATGCGACACGCGCCACGCGCAATGGTAGTCACCCACATGAGTCGGCACTGGTCTCAAACAGGGTAGGTTAGATGGGGCTGCTCAGCAAAGAAGTCCGCTTGTCAATCGGACGTGCGGTTGCAGATATATGCTTCTCAAAAGCGTCGTCAAGGGTCGGGCCGGGCCGCTCATAATCAGATTTTCCCCATACACCACGGAAGGACGAGCGAGTGTAATAATTGCCTTCGCATACGCTCTGAGTGTGAGCCCCACACGGCACACGCCCGTGAACTACACCTTGCATGATTTATTTCCGCATCTTGCGAACGTTTTCGCATCGAATTACGTATCGCCACGCATTGCCACCCACAGAGTCGAGGTAACGTATTGAGTATTGAACAACACTTTACAGCATCGTGGAGTCTTGACATCACATAATAACCATTCAGCCCAGTGTTATATGTATTGCAGATGCACTTACAAACAGTCACAAGTGGAATGTTAGATGTTCACTATTGCCAACTTGTCCACAGGCGTTCTGTAGAGAAACCCATCGCTTTGCCCCATCCAAGCCCCAGCGTTTACGTAGTAAGGCTATTGCAAAAATTACCGACCTATTCCTGATAGCATAACATGTAACAGTGTTATAGCTCGGCTCGCTCAGCAATATGACATTCGCACGTCGGTGCATACACGCTGCATCGATGTATGCCACGCCCACTGAGTCATGGTACACTTCGACATGCACAACGACAACGTAAATATGCAGTGTATAGCACCACGGTCACCTGCTAAATATTCTGACAACCAGATATAATTTGTCACATTCCTGTGACAGATAGAGGCATAATGCATCAGGTAAGCTTCAAAACACATCGAAGCACATACACAAGGATATATGTGAAATAGTATCTCGCACAGTCGAGGTATTCATTATAATGCTGACGAAGTAGCGCCTACGATACCAAAAGACGGACACACTGGTAGGTAGCACAGATTCATGAGCAATTATAACACGTATTACTGGCATGTAAGACCGGGAATAAACAGCACGGACGGCATATTACTGGTAAGCCCGCTCCCATCGCAATAATTGAGCAACCGTGCAATATCACACAGACATAAGGCATTTGGTTAGTTGTTAGCCCACCACTATCAGGCCGCAGACACACATCATTCATCGCGGCGTCTGGTTGTCATTCGCATATGCTGTCATATTTGGAATACCGAACATATATCGTTTTGGCTCGTACTGCAATGCAAATATCCCAGGGCACAGAACACAACATCAAAGTACATCCCACAGCGCAAAAGGACATGGTTCTATCCACCCTCTGATAATAGCATAATGTCAATTATGCATATTATATATGCTACACATTATTAATCAGCAAATGAATCACTGGAAAATAACCACGATATATTAATTATATAAAAATATAATCGATACACATAGTATATGGAATTATTTCGACGAATGGGTCTTGATCACATGTTATAAAATAATAATTGAATATCCAGTAAACATGTATCACAAAATAGTATATAAATGTAGGCCCCTAAATCACTCATATTTGCATACAGACCAAAACATACAAGTATGGTCTCTATTGTCACGTGAAGCACCCCATTAACTCTCACGGAGGACATGCTACTGCTGAGAGCGTCGGCTGCTCACTTGCTGGCGGCCGCGGCGTCCTCCCGCAGCATAGCGCGCACGTGCGCCAGGATGCACCAGAGCTCCACCAGTGCGCAGAGCAGGCGGCCGGCCACCAGGACGGCCAGGCCGGCCCAGACCAGCGGCGCCGGCAGCCAGCCGAGCGGCCCGCCGGGGGAGAACAGGCCGCGCCGCAGTCCCACCAGCCAGATGGGCAACACGTGCAGGCCGCTGACAGCCAGCACGCCCCAGCGCGTCTTGAAGCCGTCGGCCATCACCCAGCGGCAGAGCGGCGGCCCGTCGGCGATGATGGCCGCCTTCCACTGGCTGCCGGCACCACTGTTGCACACGAAGCAGAGCCACTCGAGGCAGCCGACCAGCCAGCCCCAGTCGAACAGCAGCGACCAGAGCATGGTGCGGCCCAGGTTGTCCAGCACCACGTCCAGCCAGGCGCCGAACGAGGAGCACTGGCGGAGCCGGCGCGCCGTCCAGCCGTCCACGCCGTCCAGCGCGGCCTGCAGGGTGTACAGCGCCACCAGCCGGCCGGGCTGCTCCGGCCAGCACCACCAGCTGCCCAGCAGGCACGCCAGCCGCACGTAACCAATCACATTTGGCACGTATAACAGGATCTTCACCTCCGGAGATAATGCCATTCTGGTGATTCTGTGGACCCTGCTGTGCCTGGTAATGGGAAGATAATGTGACTTAATGTTTTTCATGTTGAAACTGCCAATTATCCACCCAACTAAAATGAGTTAGGAAGATCAAGGCCCATTTTCTTCTGCATTGTTTTGAATATATCTCACAAGCTTCAAGTTTAACTTTCTGTTAAAACAAAGGATTTTCATAGAAAACCCCACCATTGTCATGTTACACAGGAGTTATATTGGATTTTGGAAGCACAGTTGGCAGCAGCCAGTGAAAGTTTATTTCTGCCATTATCTTAAACCAGAAACTTTCCAACCTACCAGGAGCATCGCCATTGGGGGGGGGGGGGGGGGCTCAGGCTGGGGCACACCCCAGGATCACTGCAACCCCATATAAGAAAGGGCAAACACCTGGCTGCCCCCGTCAATCAAAATGTTGTAGCAACACTCCTGCAACCTACTCTAATGCAGGATAAATGACTGTAATGGACACATCAAAATACCAGATTTCTCATGCTATTGGCAGTGTATCTGGGCTTAAATGAAACAGTACATCTACACCACCAACAGCATACAAAGTCTGTATTTTGATTATGGCTCTTTATCCTAACTTTGAAGTTATAATAATGGGGAAACAACTGTAATGCCAGACACATCATAACACCAGACTTTTCATGCTGTTGGAGAAATAGTGGGGATCATCTACACTTCCAATAGCATGACAAGTATGGTGTCAGGATGTGTCCAGCATTAAAATCAGACTGGTTATTGATTCAACTTTTTTGGAACAATTCAATCATGATTCATTTTGGAATCTGAATGATCAAATCACCATTTGATTCACAAATACAATTTTGAGAATTGATTCCTTCCGATTAAAAGAATCAAAACAAATATTTTAATTGATTCACATTTGATTCAACATTTAAATATATGAGGTGAATTTATGTCAAATAATTAAAAATGGAAACATGCATATATATGATCATTAAAACATTGCTACAGCAATAGTATTTCAGTATAAATGATTATAGCCACTGGGACTGCATGTATTTGCACAACTTACCAGTGTACTTGAATCTGTAAATCTTTTGATTCAATCAGCCTTGATTTGATGCAGGTTTTGATTCAATAATCAATCATAATTCATGAATACAAATATCTGGTGGTGAATCAATTGTTTTGATTCAATTAATTTTGATTGAATGATTCCAATCAATTCAATCAGTATCAGTGTTGAATCAATAACCATTCTGGTTCAAATTGACTATTACTGGCACTGAACTTTACATGATTTTTATTAAAGATAAACTCAAGCTCCTGAGATAGTTTGCATATCAATAAGCTGATCCATGTTCTTGAATATTTCAGCCACTTTTTGACAATTGATTATGATCAGGGTTTTAGGACACACCCACTGCTTGTGGTCACTTGGTGGCTGGTGCCCATTTGACAGTTAATGCTGGTAAAATTAGCAAGTGTATTTTTGTTGTTGCTAGAAATGGACATGGACCAGGATGGTCCATGGTCGCTGCATTGGTCAACAAAACTGAACAGTTTGCATTAACGGTCAGCATGTTTGTGGAAAAAGAGATAAAGTGAAAGCCGCATTCATTTCACTACATCACGGACGAACATCATGATAAAAATAAAATAAATACAAAATGAATGACAATAAATTATGTTTTTTGTATGTCTGTCCAGGCTTTTCGGTACATGACATGTGCCCTCGCATCTTACCTCAACCCTAACCCTGGCGATGGTGTGACCAAGATTACTTTACTACGGGGTCTGACACGATGACGAGGGGAATTTATATCCGCTGTGGGAATTATCAGGATAACTAGATAACTAGAAGGAATTATAAGATCGACAGCCTACAGCTTCAGCAAACAACCACGATGTTCAGGAGGCTCTATTTTGTCACATCTGCGCCAGATTGTTAAAAAAAAAATGACTAGCAATTTACGAATGCTGGAAAGCGAAGTTTGAATGATTATACGGGTTTCCGTCCAGAAAGTAAATGCACTCTTTTGCAGTTATATGAGCTTTAAACATGTTTAAGACACGTTTGGTCTGTTCCAGCGACAGCGAACTCATGACCCCCGAGATGAATTCGCGATGATTAATGCACTGTCATAACCACAACACGTTTTGAAGTGAACAAGTTTTTTCTGGTGACCTGAGGCCTGTTCACGGACCCTGCGGTTGGCTGCGGTTCGGCGGTCAGCAGTGGTCGGCAGCAGCCGGTGCACAGGAGTGCGGCTAATTAGCGATTGGGACATTGTGATTTTCAAAGGCCACACAACAGCTGAGAGGCGCGCGCTATTTGGCTCGGGGCGCCTCCGCGCAAACGGGATGCGATCCGAGCCGCGGATGCGGTCGGTGCCGCCAAGGCCCTATATCCGCGTGGCGCGCGCCGCTGGGTGCCGTGTGCAATGTAATCTTCAACCTGTACGCCGTAGGAATTTTGCTGGGTTACGTGAAAAAAGGGAATTGAATCGTCACAAGATAATTGAACGGCCTGTCTTTTGAAAGCAGCTGCATCCAATTCGGTTCGACAGAATCGGAGATATTACTTCCCGAAAATGGGTCATTTAAAGGAAATAGTTCACCTTCGGAAATTTTTCAGAACACGATTTTATTATATTTTTTAATACAGTTTCTTTTTTCTTCTTTTTTTAAATGGTCCTACATCGCGCCAATTGAGGACAGAAGCTTGTAAATTATTGATTTTATGGTGTGCGTTATTGGTCTGCGCATGCTCCCTGGCAGTGCTGGCACTTTCAGACGGTACGGTACATCATATATGCGCCGTATTCCTTCGCCAAAAAGTCAAATATCTTCGGCTGGAGTCTTTTCAGCCAAGAAAAGTTCCAGATAAGGATTTCTCAACACGGGCTACAAAACTGCTATTTCAGTTAAAAACCCATGTTGAAGGTGAACTATTTCCTTTAGGAAATAGTTCACCTTCAACATGGGGTTTTTACTGAAATAGTAGTTTTTTTGCTATTTCAGTTCAAAACCCATGTTGAGGGTGAACTATTTCCTTTAAAGGAAATAGTTCACCTTCAACATGGGGTTTTTAACTGAAATAGCAGTTTTGTAGCCCGTGTTGAGAAATCCCTATCTGCAACTGTTCTTGTCTGAAAAGACTTTCCAGCCGAAGATATTTGACTTTTTGGCGAAGAAATGCGGCGCATATATGATATACAGTACCATCTGAAAGTGCCAGCACTGCATTGAGCATGCGCAGACCAATAGCGCACACCATAAACTTAATAATTTACGACCTTCTGTCCTGAATTGGCGCGATGTAGGACCATTTTTGAAAAGAAAAAAGAAACTGTATTAAAAAATATAATAAAATAATGTTCTGATAAATTTTCTGAAGGTGAACTATTTCCTTTAACACGTGAGAGGTGCTGAGAGGTGACCTGAGCTGAGATATTTCAAAGGAAATAGTTCACCTTTATTTTTTTTTTACCCAACACGATTTGATTATATTTTTTAATACAATTTCTTTTTATATTGTCAAAAATAGCCTTCAGACGGGTTATTATCGCGCCGATTCAGGACAGAAGGCCGTACATTTGTATTGTTTATCAAAACTATATGCATACCCTCTGAGTCAGAGTCCTGACGTCACGTGAATGTAAAAAAGGGTTCAGCCAATCAGATTCGAAAGTAGTCGCGTAAAGATAGACTCGCATTGGAGATGTGCCAACCGGCGGCCGGCGTTCGCTTGCTAGCACCAGCTGCAAGCTGATTGACTGATGGTATATAGCCTCTGTCCGGGCTAGAACCAGTACAACATTCTTTCGCCAGCACCGCATTCCTTCGCCAAAAACTCAAATATATTCGGCTGGAGAGTCTTTTCAGTCAAGCAAACTTGCAGATAGGGGTTTTCTTTACAATTTCCTTTAAACCCGGGTGGCAGGCGGAGCATATTAACGTGACAGGTTTGGTTTGCAGTAACGGAGTGCCGTGTGGCCTGAGGCAGGGCCAGGCAGCTTCCGGGAGATAACCCTACATCTGCTTGTGGTGACGCATGAGGAAAGGGGCGGGGCTAGAGCCTGCTGGTAACCGTAAACAGGGCCCAGGCTAACCACTAGATTCACCATGCCTGGGTGTCCCAGGTGTCTATGGTAGTGTCTATGGTCGTATGGTCCCGGAGCGCCCCCCAGGATCGCTACAAGCCCCCAGAATCGCTACAAGCCCCCAGAATCCAAGGAAATAGTTCACCTTCAACATGGGGTTTTGAACTGAGATAGCAGTTTTGTAGCCCGTGTTGGGAAACTCCTATCTGCAAGTTTTCTTGACTGAAAAGACTCCCGAATAAATGAGCCGAATGAGCCGAGCTGCGTATATAAGCTGGGTAATAAATGAGCCGAATATATTATATTTTTGCGAAAGAATGCAGTGCTTACAGCTGATTGTATAGCCTGGGCGGAGGCTATACAATCAGCCAATCAGCTTGCAGCTGGAGTCTAGCAAGCGAACCGCCGGCCGCTGATTGGCACTTCTCTAATGCGAGTCTATCCGTACGCGACTACTTTCGAATCTGATTGGCTGAGGCCTGAGCCATGTTTTTTTCATTCGCGTGACGTGAGGACCCTGACCATTGACCTATACAAGTATAGACGAACTACTCCAGCTGTTGCGCCGCCCGGCAGCCGTTCCCGGTTGAAGCGACACTAGCGCCGCAGAGGAGGGCATGAGTTAGCGCGGCAATGCTTTTGCTGTGGCGGAGGGGCGATATTTGACAATAATCACCGTGAACGTTCAGGCTGAATATTTGTATTCCATGTTATTCATTATGAATGTCTCTACGTCCTCAAACCTTTTCCAGTGCGCTACCTCACGCGGTTTTCAAGTTACAGGCCGACAAATATCGCTGCATCCGCCATAGCAAAAGCATTGCCGCGCAAACTCAATCCCTTCTCCGCTGCGGCGCTAGTGTCGCCTAGCGGGAACGGCTGCCGGGCGGAGTAGTTCGTCCATACCTATATATGTCAATGACCCTGACTCAGAGAGTATGTATATAGTGTTGATCAAATTAATAATTTACGACCTTCTGTCCTGAATCGGCGCGAAGTATGACCATTTTTGACAATACAAAAAAAATGTATTTCAATATATAATCAAATCGTGTTTGAAAAAAAAATCAAGGTGAACTATTTCCTTTAATTAACTTGCTTTTAACATTATCCCTATGAGAGCGGGGGGGGGGGGAACCTGGCTGCGCCCCACTAAAAATGTTGTGGCGACGCCCCTGCCTGGTTGCAATGCCGTAATCTGTCTCATCCCCCCCGTCGCCGGTTGACCACTGGCGGATCCAGTGTGGGGTGGGAGGGGGCAAATCGGCCATGACCCCCAAAACCGGCCCAAAATTGACATTTCCTGATATAGAAGAAAATCTAAGCAACTTTTACAAAGTAAAGTTTGTTTTAAGTCATCCATCAATGCAATGCATACGCAAGCGAAATCCGATGAGTTTTCAGAATTGTGTGAGACTTTTTGGTATTTGCCCCCCCCCCCCCCACCACCCTTCTGGATCTGCCAATGCGGTTGACAGTGCTGCCTCGGATGTGTCGTGCCTCGTTACTGTACTTGCTGTGCCACATAATCCATTCCTATTTTGTTTTCTCGCCGTCCTGCGTTCGAGCTTCACAAATATTGCGCGCCCCGAAGGGGCTCCTTGTGGCGCAGGTAGCCCGCGGTCAGGGCCGCGACGACGTCCGCACTTCGGATTGTATCCGGTAGGGGTCGAATGTTGCCCAGCATGCGAAGGCGGGCACCGCCCAGGCACGGACAGCAGAGCAGCACGGGCTCTGGGGTGTCCGCCTCCTCTCGCCAGACGATGCAGAGGGAGGCTGGGCACTCCTTGCTGCTGCATTGGAGGCAGGACGGTGAGGGCCGGCGCCCGATGCGGTGTAGGTAGGACTCTGCCCGCCCCCAGTGACCGGCGCGCACTGGTGGACGTTGACTGCAGCGTCTCGGTCGTCACCGGGGACGGGCGCCGGCAGCCGGTCCCGCATGATCGATTTCAAGAAGCTGGACGGCCACTCTCTCCTCCATCTCTTCGACGCAGCTGTTCCGACAGCTTTGGTGAGTGTTCTGACCTCCACTTCGGTATCCTCCTGCGGAAGGGCAGCGGCTTCCTTGGCGAGGGTGTCAGCGCGGTCGTTGCCCGGGAGCCCGCAGTGCGCCGGGACCCACTGCAGATAGACCGTCTGGCCCCGGTCCCTGAGCGCCAGCAGCGCGGACCACACCTCGGCGCCCAGGGCTGATGCCTGCGCCGCCGGGCCACCCTCCAGAAGACGGAGAGACGCCTGCGAGTAGGTGCAGATACTCAGCGGCCATCGGCGCTCGCCAGTCGGCGGGGCCTCCTCGGGGTCGAGGGCGCACTGAAGCGCAGCTCCCAGCGCGCAGAGCTCCGCCCTCGTGCTGGAGCACAGCGCCCCCGCCGGGACCCGCACCTCGCGGGTCTCACCAGACGGCAGGAAGACGACCGCACCTCCAACTCCGCACCGCACGCCGGCATCCGCCGAGCCGTCCGACCATATCCATATGGCAGCGTCTGGGGCAGGGAGACCGGTAAGGTGCGCCTCCGCCGCCTCCCTGCGGATCCGGTCCGGGGCAGCGCGGCCGCCGCCGTCAACAACGTCTAAGCCGAAGGTGATGCCGTCCGTCGCCTTCCATGGTGGCAGGGTGGTGTGCACTGCGCAGCCGCGTCTCGACGGGGACGTCAGCCGCACCCGCCAAGGCCAGGGCTCGCGCCCCATCATCCGTCAACCGGTGACGTTCGCCAGGCGGGAGGGGCGCTGGAGTCGCCGATCGCCCGCAGTGTCGTCCGGGGGCAGAGAGGCGACCAGTCCGACTATTCTCGCCGCCAGCACGCAGCGACGGGCCCGCACGGGGGCAGTCCCGCCTCCGCCACCAGGGCGCAGCGACGGACCCGCACGGGGGCAGTCCCGCCTCCGCCACCAGGGCGCAGCGACGGACCCGCACGGGGGCAGTCCCGCCTCCGCCACCAGGGCGCAGCGACGGACCCGCACGGGGGCAGTCCCGCCTCCGCCACCAGGGCGCAGCGACGGACCTGCACGGGGAGCAGTCCCGCCTCCGCCACCAGGGCGCAGCGACGGACCTGCACGGGGGGCAGTCCCGCCTCCGCCACCAGGGCGTCCACCGGGGTAGACACCGGGCACCCAGTCACCACTCGGGCGGCCGTGCCGGAGACGTGCCGGGGAGTGCATTTAGTGTCGACACTGGCCCACAGCCCAGAGCGTGTAGGGTGGGAGCTAGCACACTGCCCTGGGGCAGACCGGCGCGGAACATCTTCCCTTCGCTGAGTACGCCGTTCACCTCAATACGGGCCCTGCGGTCTCTCAGGAACTGGAAGACCCACTCCACCATGCACTTCGGCAGGTGCATGCGGGGGAGCTTCAGCTTCAACATACTGTGGTCGATGGTATCATACGCCCTGGCGAAATCAAGGCCAGGAGGACGAACTTGTCGGCAGTGCGCCTCTCCACCGGGCAGCCGCGGGCTTCGGCTTGTTCCAACCGTCCTGGACCTGTTGAACCAGTCGGCCAATGCTCTCCTCCGCGGCGCGGCCACGGCGGAACCAGACTTGCTCCGCCGGGACCAGATCGTCCCTCTATCAGGTGCGTCAGTCGGGCGCCGATCATCCTCTCAGCCAACTTGGCCACAAGGCTCGTGAGGGAGATCGGACGGTAGCTGGAGACCTCCTGGGGGTCTTTCCCGGTCTTGATGATGGGGATGATGGTCACTCTTCCCCATGACCTGCACACCTTCCCCTACATACCGGAGAGGTTGATGAGCTGCAGTAGTGCCGATCTTGCCATGGGCCCGAGGTGTCGGATGTGTTCGGTGCACACTCCGTCGGGGCCCGGCGCCTTCCGCAGCTTTATCGCCTTGAGTTGGGTTTCCATCTCCTGCGTGGTGAAGGGCTGCCAGACGGCTGTCTTGTCACCGGAGCAGGTGCAGGGCTCCGGCTTCAGGGTCCTCAGGTCGGTCTTCGTCCTCCGATCCCATTTCCGAGCACGGACTTGGCGGCTGACGTCAGCCTAGGTGTGCACAAAGACCATGGCCTTCTGACGGTCCCCCACGGCCAGGCGGCCGCGGTCCCCGCAGTGGCCTGGCCGTGGTCCCCGTTGATGGCCTGGCGGCCGCGGTCCCCGTTGATGGCCTGGCGGCCGCGGTCCCCGTTGATGGCCTGGCGGCCGCGGTCCCCGTTGATGGCCTGGCGGCCGCGGTCCCCGTTGATGGCCTGGCGGCCGCGGTCCCCGTTGATGGCCTGGGCGCGGTCCCCGTTGATGGCCTGGCCGTGGTCCCCGTTGATGGCCTGGCCGCGGTCTCCGCCGATGGCCTGGCCGCGGTCCCCGCCGATGGCCTGGCCGCGGTCCCCATTGATGGCCTGGCCGCGGTCCCCGTTGATGGCCTGGCCGCGGTCCCCGTTGATGGCCTGGCGGCCGTGGTCCCCGTTGATGGCCTGGCCGCGGTCCCCGCCGATGGCCTGGCCCGAGCATGCGTCCTAGACTGCGCCTTCCATCCTCCTGAGGATCTTCGTGACGCGGCCGATACTCGCTGGTTTGTTGAGCTCGGTCGAAGCGAAGCACCTGAATGCCCTGATTCGTCCAGACTCCTCCTACTCCTCAGCGGCCCTCCGTTTCGCCGTCTTCCACCTCTCCCTGGCCTCCAGCGACGGGTCGGCGTGCAGAGCGCTCCTGACCTCCCGCCGCGCCGCGATCGCCGCCACCAGCCCCGGGTCGAGCGCCCACGGCTTGGGGTCGGCTCGGGCTCCCCGGTGGACGAACTTGGCCGACTAAGCAGAGACGATGGTCGCGAACCTCTCGGCGAGTATGTCCACCGCAGCCGGGTCCGGCGGCTGAGCTGCAAAGGCCTCTTCGCATGCCGCCTCGAACTGGGCCCAGTCCGCCTTGTGGAACGCCCATCTTGTCTTGCGGATGCGGCGCGGCCGCGTCCCGCTGACCGTGATGCTGATCTCCATGGGTAAGCGGTCGCTACCCAGGTCCGCACCCACCCGCCAGGTGCAGCGCGCCGCCATATCCTGGTGCCAGATGGCCACGTCCGGACAGGTCAGCTGGCCGTTTCCGTAGCATGCGCGTGTCGGTTCTCCCCCGTTCAGCACCGCCCACCTCATTGCGTTCAGCCAGTCCTCGACCAGCTGTCCCGTGCGGTTCGGCTCCGTGCATCCCCCGTCCCAGAGCGGGTGGCGGCCGTTAACATCGCCGGTGACGAGGACATGGTCCGGCGCGGTGCATCCCGCGTCCCAGAGCGGGTGGCGGCCGTTAACATCGCCGGTGACGAGGACATGGTCCGGCGCGGTGCATCCCGCGTCCCAGAGCGGGTGGCGGCCGTTAACATCGCCGGCGAGGAGGACATGGTCCGGCGCGGTGCATCCCGCGTCCCAGAGCGGGTGGCGGCCGTTAACATCGCCGGTGACGAGGACATGGTCCGGCGCGGTGCATCCCGCGTCCCAGAGCGGGTGGCGGCCGTTAACATCGCCGGTGACGAGGACATGGTCCGGCGCGGTGCATCCCGCGTCCCAGAGCGGGTGGCGGCCGTTAACATCGCCGGCGAGGAGGACATGGTCCGGCGCGGTGCATCCCGCGTCCCAGAGCGGGTGGCGGCCGTTAACATCGCCGGTGACGAGGACATGGTCCGGCGCGGTGCATCCCGCGTCCCAGAGCGGGTGGCGGCCGTTAACATCGCCAACGAGGAGGACATGGTCCGGCGCGGTGCATCCCGCGTCCCAGAGCGGGTGGCGGCCGTTAACATCGCCGGTGACGAGGACATGGTCGCGGGTCGGGAACACGTCCAGGGAGGAGGAGTCCACGCGTCCAGGGAGGAGGAGTCCACGCGTCCAGGGAGGAGGAGTCCACGCGTCCAGGGAGAAGGAGTCCACGCGTCCAGGGAGGAGTCCACGCGTCCAGGGAGGAGGAGTCCACGCGTCCAGGGAGGAGGAGTCCACGCGTCCAGGGAGGAGGAGTCCACGCGTCCAGGGAGGAGTCCACGCGTCCAGGGAGGAGGAGTCCACGCGTCCAGGGAGGAGGAGTCCACGCGTCCAGGGAGGAGGAGTCCACGCGTCCAGGGAGGAGTCCACGCGTCCAGGGAGGAGGAGTCCACGCGTCCAGGGAGGAGTCCACGCGTCCAGGGAGGAGGAGTCCACGCGTCCAGGGAGGAGGAGTCCACGCGTCCAGGGAGGAGGAGTCCACACGTCCAGGGAGGAGGAGTCCACGCGTCCAGGGAGGAGGAGTCCACGCGTCCAGGGAGGAGGAGTCCACGCGTCCAGGGAGGAGGAGTCCACGCGTCCAGGGAGGAGTCCACACGTCCAGGGAGGAGGAGTCCACGCGTCCAGGGAGGAGGAGTCCACGCGTCCAGGGAGGAGTCCACACGTCCAGGGAGGAGGAGTCCACGCGTCCAGGGAGGAGTCCACACGTCCAGGGAGGAGTCCACGCGTCCAGGGAGGAGGAGTCCACGCGTCCAGGGAGGAGGAGTCCACGCGTCCAGGGAGGAGTCCACACGTCCAGGGAGAAGGAGTCCACGCGTCCAGGGAGGAGGAGTCCACGCGTCCAGGGAGGAGTTCACGCGTCCAGGGAGGAGTCCACGCGTCCAGGGAGGAGGAGTCCACGCGTCCAGGGAGGAGGAGTCCACGCGTCCAGGGAGGAGGAGTCCACGCGTCCAGGGAGGAGTCCACACGTCCAGGGAGAAGGAGTCCACACGTCCAGGGAGGAGGAGTCCACGCGTCCAGGGAGGAGGAGTCCACGCGTCCAGGGAGGAGGAGTCCACGCGTCCAGGGAGGAGGAGTCCACGCGTCCAGGGAGGAGGAGTCCACACGTCCAGGGAGGAGGAGTCCACACGTCCAGGGAGGAGGAGTCCACGCGTCCAGGGAGGAGGAGTCCACGCGTCCAGGGAGGAGTCCACGCGTCCAGGGAGGAGGAGTCCACGCGTCCAGGGAGAAGGAGTCCACGCGTCCAGGGAGGAGTCCACGCGTCCAGGGAGAAGGAGTCCACGCGTCCAGGGAGGAGGAGTCCACGCGTCCAGGGAGGAGTCCATGCGTCCAGGGAGGAGGAGTCCACGCGTCCAGGGAGGAGGAGTCCACGCGTCCAGGGAGGAGGAGTCCACGCGTCCAGGGAGGAGGAGTCCACGCGTCCAGGGAGGAGGAGTCCACGCGTCCAGGGAGGAGTCCACGCGTCCAGGGAGGAGGAGTCCACGCGTCCAGGGAGGATGAGTCCACGCGTCCAGGGAGGAGTCCACACGTCCAGGGAGGAGGAGTCCACGCGTCCAGGGAGGAGTCCACGCGTCCAGGGAGGAGGAGTCCACGCGTCCAGGGAGGAGGAGTCCACACGTCCAGGGAGGAGTCCACGCGTCCAGGGAGGAGTCCACGCGTCCAGGGAGGAGTCCACACGTCCAGGGAGGAGTCCACGCGTCCAGGGAGAAGGAGTCCACGCGTCCAGGGAGAAGGAGTCCACGCGTCCAGGGAGGAGGAGTCCACGCGTCCAGGGAGGAGGAGTCCACGCGTCCAGGGAGGAGTCCACGCGTCCAGGGAGGAGGAGTCCACGCGTCCAGGGAGGAGTCCACGCGTCCAGGGAGGAGTCCACGCGTCCAGGGAGGAGGAGTCCACGCGTACAGGGAGGAGGAGCCCACGCGTCCAGGGAGGAGGAGTCCACACGTCCAGGGAGGAGGAGTCCACACGTCCAGGGAGGAGGAGTCCACGCGTCCAGGGAGGAGGAGTCCACGCGTCCAGGGAGGAGTCCACGCGTCCAGGGAGAAGGAGTCCACGCGTCCAGGGAGAAGGAGTCCACGCGTCCAGGGAGAAGGAGTCCACGCGTCCAGGGAGGAGGAGTCCACGCGTCCAGGGAGGAGGAGTCCACGCGTCCAGGGAGGAGTCCACGCGTCCAGGGAGGAGGAGTCCACGCGTCCAGGGAGGAGGAGTCCACGCGTCCAGGGAGGAGGAGTCCACGCGTCCAGGGAGGAGTCCACGCGTCCAGGGAGGAGGAGTCCACGCGTCCAGGGAGGAGGAGTCCACGCGTCCAGGGAGGAGGAGTCCACGCGTCCAGGGAGGAGGAGTCCACACGTCCAGGGAGGAGTCCACGCGTCCAGGGAGGAGTTCACGCGTCCAGGGAGGAGTCCACGCGTCCAGGGAGGAGGAGTCCACGCGTCCAGGGAGGAGTCCACGCGTCCAGGGAGGAGGAGTCCACGCGTCCAGGGAGGAGTCCACGCGTCCAGGGAGGAGGAGTCCACACGTCCAGGGAGGAGGAGTCCATGCGTCCAGGGAGGAGGAGTCCACGCGTCCAGGGAGGAGTCCACGCGTCCAGGGAGGAGGAGTCCACGCGTCCAGGGAGGAGTCCACGCGTCCAGGGAGGAGGAGTCCACGCGTCCAGGGAGGAGGAGTCCACACGTCCAGGGAGGAGGAGTCCACGCGTCCAGGGAGGAGTCCACACGTCCAGGGAGGAGGAGTCCACGCGTCCAGGGAGGAGGAGTCCACACGTCCAGGGAGGAGGAGTCCACACGTCCAGGGAGAAGGAGTCCACGCGTCCAGGGAGGAGTCCACGCGTCCAGGGAGGAGGAGTCCACGCGTCCAGGGAGGAGTCCACGCGTCCAGGGAGGAGGAGTCCACGCGTCCAGGGAGGAGTCCACGCGTCCAGGGAGGAGTCCACGCGTCCAGGGAGGAGTCCACGCGTCCAGGGAGGAGGAGTCCACACGTCCAGGGAGGAGGAGTCCACGCGTCCAGGGAGGAGTCCACGCGTCCAGGGAGGAGGAGTCCACGCGTCCAGGGAGGAGTCCACACGTCCAGGGAGGAGGAGTCCACGCGTCCAGGGAGGAGGAGTCCACGCGTCCAGGGAGGAGGAGTCCACGCGTCCAGGGAGGAGGAGTCCACGCGTCCAGGGAGGAGGAGTCCACGCGTCCAGGGAGGAGTCCACACGTCCAGGGAGGAGTCCACGCGTCCAGGTAGGAGGAGTCCACGCGTCCAGGGAGGAGTCCACGCGTCCAGGGAGGAGGAGTCCACGCGTCCAGGGAGGAGGAGTCCACGCGTCCAGGGAGGAGGAGTCCACGCGTACAGGGAGAAGGAGTCCACGCGTCCAGGGAGGAGTCCACACGTCCAGGGAGGAGTCCACGCGTCCAGGGAGGAGTCCACACGTCCAGGGAGGAGTCCACACGTCCAGGGAGAAGGAGTCCACGCGTCCAGGGAGGAGGAGTCCACGCGTCCAGGGAGGAGTCCACGCGTCCAGGGAGGAGTCCACGCGTCCAGGGAGAAGGAGTCCACGCGTCCAGGGAGGAGGAGTCCACGCGTCCAGGGAGGAGGAGTCCACGCGTCCAGGGAGGAGGAGTCCACGCGTCCAGGGAGGAGGAGTCCACGCGTCCAGGGAGGAGGAGTCCACACGTCCAGGGAGGAGGAGTCCACGCGTCCAGGGAGGAGGAGTCCACGCGTCCAGGGAGGAGGAGTCCACGCGTCCAGGGAGGAGGAGTCCACACGTCCAGGGAGAAGGAGTCCACGCGTCCAGGGAGGAGTCCACGCGTCCAGGGAGGAGGAGTCCACGCGTCCAGGGAGGAGTCCACGCGTCCAGGGAGGAGGAGTCCACGCGTCCAGGGAGGAGGAGTCCACGCGTCCAGGGTGGAGGAGTCCACACGTCCAGGGAGGAGGAGTCCACGCGTCCAGGGAGGAGTCCACGCGTCCAGGGAGGAGTCCACGCGTCCAGGGAGGAGGAGTCCACGCGTCCAGGGAGGAGGAGTCCACGCGTCCAGGGAGGAGTCCACGCGTCCAGGGAGGAGGAGTCCACACGTCCAGGGAGGAGTCCACGCGTCCAGGGAGGAGGAGTCCACGCGTCCAGGGAGGAGGAGTCCACGCGTCCAGGGAGGAGGAGTCCACGCGTCCAGGGAGGAGTCCACGCGTCCAGGGAGGAGTCCACGCGTCCAGGGAGGAGGAGTCCACGCGTCCAGGGAGGAGGAGTCCACGCGTCCAGGGAGGAGGAGTCCACGCGTCCAGGGAGGAGGAGTCCACGCGTCCAGGGAGGAGGAGTCCACGCGTCCAGGGAGGAGTCCACGCGTCCAGGGAGGAGTCCACGCGTCCAGGGAGGAGTCCACGCGTCCAGGGAGGAGGAGTCCACGCGTCCAGGGAGGAAGAGTCCACACGTCCAGGGAGAAGGAGTCCACGCGTCCAGGGAGGAGTCCACGCGTCCAGGGAGGAGGAGTCCACGCGTCCAGAGAGGAGGAGTCCACGCGTCCAGGGAGGAGTCCACGCGTCCAGGGAGGAGGAGTTCACGCGTCCAGGGAGGAGGAGTCCACGCGTCCAGGGAGGAGGAGTCCACGCGTCCAGGGAGGAGGAGTCCACGCGTCCAGGGAGGAGTCCACGCGTCCAGGGAGGAGTCCACGCGTCCAGGGAGGAGTCCACGCGTCCAGGGAGGAGGAGTCCACGCGTCCAGGGAGGAGTCCACACGTCCAGGGAGAAGGAGTCCACGCGTCCAGGGAGGAGTCCACGCGTCCAGGGAGGAGGAGTCCACGCGTCCAGGGAGGAGTACACGCGTCCAGGGAGGAGGAGTCCACGCGTTAGTCTTCCTCCGATGATCTGATGGGAGGGCGGCAGACAATACATATCCGTATAACAACTAACAACTCTTGCACTGCAGGGACTAGTAGGATGGAAGACACGGGTAGGGCAGTGGTGCTTTCTTGCGGCAGAAGCGGAGAGTCCTTGATGGTGACGAACTTCAGGCCGTCTCGGATGAGAATAGGAACGTCCCCACCCTTGACAGGCCCTCCGTTCCTCCTGCCGCGCGCCCTCTTCGAGACCACCGCGGTCTGGTAGCCAGGGATGTCGATGGTCGTATTTGTACGCAGCTGAGCCTCCTGAACCGCGCACACGTCGGCTCCGCGATTCATCTTACTTTTCTCCTGACTTTTGCTTAAGAGTTAATACTTTTCCATACGATTTTGTTGTCATACCACCTTTCGCCTCGCAACTTCCCGGTGCTTTAGAGGAAGTAAACACAATACGGTTGATGCAAACATATATCATCTAGTGCAAATCAGTGCCGCCACATGACCCTTGATCACGATACTCTAACCAACTGAGCTAACCGGCTAACTCTCGCATGGCTTGTTGGGATAAATCACACTATTAGTAGAGGTAAATTCAACACTATAAAATATACGTATTGTCGCGAAACATGCTTGCATTGTTGATTGGACATTTGTAACACTTTGTTTCAGCTTGCCTGAGAACATTTCTCACGTGACATAAATCTGACTGCAGTAGCTCGATTCAATGTTCGATTTGAGCTTTGCACCGTGTCCGTCCCGGGTCGGCCTGGCTATCGGCGGCACTGGGCGGGTCAGCTGGCTAGCCGGGCGGCGTGCAGCTGCTCCGCCCGCCTCCGGAGCCGCTCCAGTTCGTCCTGCACGCGCGCAGTGATGGTGCGGCGCGCCTCGCGGCCGGACGCGCCGCGGCGCCGCAGCCGCGCCACCTCCGCCGCCAGCTGCAGCGGCCGGCCGACCAGCACGGTGACGGTCTGCCCGGGCCGCGGCACGTACGGCGTCCGGTTGGGCAGCACGGCGTCCATGCCCAGGTGCCAGAACGGCAGCACGGTGGGCGTGGTCTCCGGCTCGGCCACCAGCCGGCCTACGCCCCACTTCAGGCGCAGGTGCTCGTGCTCCATGTTGACGCGACCTTCCGGGAAGATGTGCACCCAGTCGCCGCGCTGCAGCCGCTCCACCAGGAAGTTCATTGCGCGCTGCCGGGGCCGACACCACGGGGATGTCAGATTCACAGCTACTCGTACAGACTGTAGGTAATGTGCGCCCAGCTCATATTCTTCTTACACGGGGATGTCAGATTCACAGCTGCTCGTACAGACTGTAGGTAATGTGCGCCCAGCTCATATTCGTCTTACACGGGGATGCCAGATTCACAGCTACTCGTACAGACTGTAGGTAATGTGCGCCCAGCTCATATTCTTCTTACACGGGGATGTCAGATTCACGGCTACTCGTACAGACTGTAGGCAATGTGCGCCCAGCTCATATTCTTCTTACACGGGGATGTCAGATCCACAGCTACTCGTACAGACTGTAGGTAATGTGCGCCCAGCTCATATTCGTCTTACACGGGGATGTCAGATTCACAGCTACTCGTACAGACTGTAGGTAATGTGCGCCAAGCTCATATTCTTCTTAGACACATGGTGTATATTTAAGGTGGCACTTCAACAGCCTCGTCATATCAACGACGCTGTCAACTATGCCCAACAATATCCTAAAGAACGCTCCGAAACACGGCGCTGAGAGTCGGAATTTCACCTCGGAACATGACTTTATATTTCGATTCGGAATGGTCTAAAGAACGGGGCGTTCTTTAGACCATTCCGAATCGGAATATGAAGTCATGTTCCGAGGTGAAATTCCGACTCTCAGCGCCGTGTTTCGGAGCGTTCTTTAGGATATTCCGAGGCATGTTTGTCTCAATTGCGTCTCCAGCACGTGTTCGCTATGGTGACGGCGCCGCCATCTAAGCCGGGGATGGTCTTGTCATGCCCCTCGTTCCGACGGGAATGAACGGAATATTCCGGCGAGTCGCCGCGGCGAATTTTGAAAGAACGGTATGTGACGTCATTCCCCGACGAATTTTGGTTCAGAATGTGCTAAAGAACGCGGCCTAATTATATAACATCCCATGGTTCAAACAGGACATCTCCCGCGCCGGGTAGGGTTGCACCTGACGAACCATACCTGATAGACGCCCTCGCCGCGTACAATGGGAACACATTTTCCTGAGGAGAAGAACCAGCTGTGGAAGGGTCGCGTGTAGCAGATGTCGTGCGCCGCCGGTGACCAGCGCATCACGTCAGGACTCAGCAGGTGTCTCCAGTTCAGCATCCCTGCCGGGCACAACACGTCAGGACTCAGCAGGTGTCTCCAGTTCAGCATCCCTGCCGGGCACAACACGTCAGGACTCAGCAGGTGTCTCCAGTTCAGCATCCCTGCCGGGCACATCACGTCAGGACTCAGCAGGTGTCTCCAGTTCAGCATCCCTGCCGGGCACATCACGTCAGGACTCAGCAGGTGTCTCCAGTTCAGCATCCCTGCCGGGCACAACACGTCAGGACTCAGCAGGTGTCTCCAGTTCAGCATCCCTGCCGGGCACAACACGTCAGGACTCAGCAGGTGTCTCCAGTTCAGCATCCCTGCCGGGCACATCACGTCAGGACTCAGCAGGTGTCTCCAGTTCAGCATCCCTGCCGGGCACATCACGTCAGGACTCAGCAGGTGTCTCCAGTTCAGCATCCCTGCCGGGAACAACACGTCAGGACTCAGCAGGTGTCTCCAGTTCAGCATCCCTGCCGGGAACAACACGTCAGGACTCAGCAGGTGTCTCCAGTTCAGCATCCCTGCCGGGAACAACACGTCAGGACTCAGCAGGTGTCTCCAGTTTAGCATCCCTGCCGGGCACAATCAATAATGTAACCAGGGACAGAGGCCAGACAGCTGACACCACAATGGACACAGACAAGACAATGAATAAAGTCACAACAGCAGGAAAAGAAATGCAGTGCTGCCTGGAATGAAGACATGCTATGGGGTCCACACTGGGCATAATGCAGAGAAGAAGAAAAACAGTGACATTGTGGGAAATAATGAAGAGAAAGTTGATCATGTTTCCCTTGTGGAGTTGGTGAATTGGGTGTTAAAGGGACTGTTTGTCTACTGTTGTCTACTGTTTTGTAATGCCAAATATATTTGTCTTACGACAAGAAGCTATTGTTTGAATGTTGGATACCATCAAATTCACATCTGGAGCCCCTTTAGATAAATTTTCACTTAAATTCTTGTTTGCTTATTTTTTGTTTCGATATCGATAAAACGATCGCCACTATAATCAAAGGGAATAAGATGTTATGTACAAAAGTGCACCTAAGACAATAAACAATCCATACAAACAATGTTAAAGGGAAATATTCACCTTTTTCCACAAAAATGGAGTTATTACTTTAAATCGATAGGATAAGACCAAAATATATTGTAAATTTACCACATTTTGCATATAACAATTCCTACCGAGAGATATTTCAAGTCACAGTTGATAAGCGATCCACGCTTAAAACGACCAGTACTTGCAAGTATTTGGTAACGAATTTCGAATTCCGGGCTTGGCTCGTATTAACAAAACAAATGTATGGAAAATGTCTTGCACTCTATTGTGATGATATGCCCTAATAGCATTAACAATCAACCAACATTGAATAATAAGGTAACTAAATTAGCAGTTAACTTGGGCACGCAACGACAACCTAGTTAGTGGCTGCAACCCTCAATTTGTGAAAATTGGTTCATTTGCTTTCAACATTAGGTGTTTTGTGTAGTTTTTACTTTTGCCTCGGGCTGTATACAACACTATGCTTTAGCTTATCATGAAAAAGAATCATTCACACAACAAAAATCAACAAAAAATGACAAAACTGGCAATGAAATCGGAATTCACTTGGGCACGCAACAGCGACCTATTTAGTGTCGGTGATTTGTTTCAGGCATCAATCAGAGATGTTATGAAAAGAAAGAAAAGCGCCAGATATGTCGCGCTTCAAAATAGTAAAGGGAAAACACTGATCATGAACTTCGAAAAATGTACTTGTTTGTTAAATTTCCCCCCAAAATTATTTTCGAAATATAAAAAGTTGATTTCATTTTTAAATTGAGACTCGATCAATTTGATACCATACACGATGCATAAGACCAGTAAGGCGCCGTAGTTGGCGATGAACGAGCGAGCGCGAAGGAAATGTATGTGGAATTTCAACTCGATCGGGCAAGTAGTTTCTGAGATACAAAAAGGGTGCGCACGTGCATAGGCACCCACCTTTGACTTGTGGGAAAGTGGGAGCTGAAAGGTCCCTAAACACACACCAAATTTGAACACAATCAGCTCAGCCGTTCCAGAGATATATAATAGGGTGTGCACGTGCGCACGTGCGCACGTGCAAAGCCACCCCACCCCTGACTTGTGGAAAGGCGGCGGCTGAGAGGTCCCTAACCATACACCAAATTTGAACACAATCGGCTCAGCCATTCCTGAGATACATAATAGGGGTGTGCACGTGCGCACGTGCAGAGGCACCCACCCCTGACTTGTGGGAAACTGGCGGATGAGAGGTCCCTAACCACACACCAAATTTGAACACAATTGGCTCAGCCGTTCCTGAGATATAGAATAGGGGTGTGCACGCGCGCACGTGCAGAGTCACCCCGCCCCTGAGTTATGTGAAAGTGGCGGCTGAGGGGTCCCTAACCACACACGAAATTTGCACATAATCTGCCCAGCCGTTGCGGAGTTATTGCGAGAAAATACTTTTCAACACCCCTCACGCCTCACGCGCCACGCGCAGTGGTACACACCCACATGAGTCGGCACTGGTCTCAAACAGGGTAGATTGGATGGGGCTGCTCTGTAAAGAAGCCCGCTTGTCAATCGGACGTGCGGTTACAGAGATATGAGCTTCTCAAAAGCGTCGCCTCGGACCGGGTCGGGCCGCTCATAATCAGATTTTTCCCATACACCACGGAAGGACGAGCGTGCGTTTCGCGCTCGCTCTTAATAATGCAGAAAAGTAGATAAAAAATGTGATTTTTCCCTTAAACAAACCGTCGAAAAGCAAAATGGCCGTCGAGGCTGTTCATCATATGCTATCAGCGCTCACGAGCTGTTTTGTCGAAATGGTCAGCGCTAACGATATGCTAGCGAATTTGTATCGATATTTCGATATTATCAATGCTTCTAGAGGCTAGTAGTGGACTGGTAAACCCTCTGGGGTCTACCCGATAACTTTTTGCTACCAGCCAGTTCCTGGGGTCTTCGAAATATATCAATCAGCAACTAGTGTGAATCTGAAAAAAATGGTTCATGGTTCGATTCGGAAAATTATGTTCTATAAACCAGTGTCAATAACCACAAATAAGCGATGTGAGTAGACACCCCACCCCCCCCCCCCTTTAAAGGGACTAT
The DNA here is from genome assembly GCA_036785665.1 of Chirona hameri. Classification (NCBI taxonomy): domain Eukaryota; kingdom Metazoa; phylum Arthropoda; class Thecostraca; order Balanomorpha; family Balanidae; genus Chirona; species Chirona hameri. The sequence continues at coordinate 62,367 of JAXIVJ010000901.1, forward strand.
CCCACCTTAACATTACATTTGAGTTGAGATAGCCATTTTTATGGCTAGGCATTGCAATTAAGTATGGTAGCAGTTAAAACAACCACAATGCTCTAATCAAAAAGATATTCGAGTTTGATTTTGACATCTGTAAAAATAAGGCCCATGTGTATTTGAATAGGGTCTCTCAACCGACAGCGTCGTCTCTTTACTCAACTGGTAATGATAGTCAACTTGTTTTAAGGTCAGCCTTGGAATATTTTCGTCTTTCATTTCTCAATCCCCGGGTGGTTCGCAATCTAAGCCAATCTAGACACCGGGTGGCTCGCTTTTTCTGCGCAATAGATGTCGACAAAAAATTGTGCCATATATTTGGCAGCACAAAAGATTTCCCTGTTATTAAAAAGTCATATGACGTCACCAACGCAACTTTTCGCTTAAAACTAAAAGTTGAATATCTTGCAAGATAAACATTTTTTTCAGAAAAAAAGTTCACGAACATGTTCACCTGACCTCGCCTGACATGTTGACATACAATTAACTGTGATTCGACAACTTTCACAAAGGTGGGACAGTCCCTTTAAGCACATTGCACAATATGTACAGTCGGTCTCATAATGATCTTCCCTAGCTCTGGGTCTCCCACGGCAGGCAAAACGATAGCTGGCTGAATCCCGCACCGAGGCGGGGCCGGACCGGTTTGACAGCTCGCCCGGTGCCGGCCGATACTTGGCGGAATCTGTACCGCTCCGTCCTGGTCTGACCCACACAGGCCGATCGGGGAATAACAATGCGCATGTGTGGCGAGGCTGTGTGGCGGACCGTGGTTGGAAATATACGCAGACCTAGAATGTCAAGTTAGCGGTGATGTCTGTGATGATTAGTTTTAAGAAAAACATAGGTCTGTGAAGCATCGCTAACTGTGCAATTAATAGAACACTGCACGGGCTATACTTTAAGACGAATATGTGTATCTCAAGTTAACTGATACCGTCGTCACAGATGTCGTCTCGGAAATGGCTATCCGTCGTGTCGCCTGCGACCATTGCGAAATTTGCATTGCGCCAAAAAATAAAGTGTCGATATTTTGACCTGATCTCAAAGTCAATGTCAAATGTAAACACGAAGCCAGTCAGATGCTCTATCAGCTACACACCTGGCGATGCTTCATAGACCTAATGTTTTAAATACTGTTGTCGCAGATATAGTCGCGAACTTAACCCGCGCGGTGCTGGGGGGGGGGGGGGGGGGGGGTAAATCCCCCCCGGATTTTCTCAATAACTTGAAAACTATGAGATATCGACGTGAACCTTTCGGTGCCTTATGCTGCATTAATTCCACGTCTAATGAAAACATTTTGAAATTGATTAAGTATTTTTGGAGATAATGACGTTTTAGTGTCATGTCATTTTTGGTGAAAAAAGTTAAATGTTTGAAAAATCGTAGAAAATAGCGTTTTAATGCAAATCGCAAATAACAAAGCGTCAAAAGAAAGGAAATAACATTGTCTTCCTAATGGCTATCTCGGATTGTCAAATTTGGGGTTTTTGACCCCTAAAATTGAAGAAAAAAAAATTGGGAAGAATTTCCACAAAAGTTTTTTTGTGAACATTAAAAAAATCACGGAAGATATATTAGAGAACCGGGTATGGGCGATGCCGGAACCAAATTTTTAAAGCCATATATTTATTTTTGACTGACTTATGGCGCTCCCTAAGTATAAGTAACTCATGACGTCATTTTTGCAATTGCCTTTTTTGGTTTTTAGTTACCAGGTACAAACAAATAAATGCCACCACTGTATTTGTGAGATAAACTAGTCTAGAAACATGCCATGTTTTCTTAGATTAATCAATTTCAGATTTTGTCCTTATTGTAACCTGACCTTGACCTGAGGGCCACTATATGGGTCAGGTTGTGAAAATGGCTGCTTCTATCGAATTTTACGTGTAAAATAACCCATACAACATCTGTCGCATGGCTTTCTGTAGACCTGTGACCTTGTGTGACCTGACCTTGACCTTCACCTTTACTTACAATTTCGCTTGTACTTATGCGGGAGATGCATTATACATTTGAGAGCACTTTGTGAGATAATAGTCGCAATATAAGGCTTTGGATGGAAAGTATGGCCTAAAAACCCAAAGACTGACATTTTGACACTTGACCTGACCGTGACCTGACATGTGACCTTATTTTAAGTATTGAGGGTATGCGTTAGATTCTTCTCACTGATAGCTTTGGATCGCCGCCTTGCGCGTCTCGCTGTGGTCATTGGTTCGGAAGATACGGGGGAGGTAAAATTAACCCCCTCCCCCCCCCCCCCCCAGCACCGCGCGTTCGGCTGGAGACCCCAGCGCCGCGCGGGTTAATGGATATAAACCCGTCCGGGTGTATTGGCGGAGCGTGTAGGACGGAGCGGCGTGATGCGAAAATATCAGTGCGAGGCCCACTGCATTTGTCTGCTTTTTCGTGTAGAATCATCAGGTGGACGTTTGCATTCGTAATTTCGGGGTTCTGCAATCTGCATTGCGCATGACACGTGGGATGATTAAGAAAGTAATACACGTAAAAGCGCCTGGTGCCAGCGCGGATCGAACCCACGACCAATCTACGAATACGCTAGGAGTAGATACTTATAGCGACCGAGCTATTTGGGCTGACGTGATAAACACTGTTATTCAGTCTCCAATATTGGATCTTTGCCAGCTCAGGACAGGCGACTTCTTGACCATCGAGACAGACGGCCCTGACCACCACCAGGGTCGCGGCGCATTCCATTCCGGCAACGCCCGCACTCCTTCCCTCCCCAGGTCACGCACCTGCCAGACAGCCGCAATGGGTACCAACCTACGGTGGGGAAACCACTCCTTATGTGCCTACCGCGACCGTAGCGCCACGTGGTGGCAAGGGAAGATCGTTATGAGACCGACTGTACCTCCAGAGTAAAATAGTTCTGGTCTGATGAAATCTTCATCAGACATTCCAGCACTACAGCAATCTGACTCTGTGCACAGCTCACCATTCAGCATTGGCTCATCAAAGCATGAGTAGTGATTGCAGACTGTGACAAGGCCCTGGCCAGCTGGTCGGCTACCCACCAGCTCCAGCAGGGTCTCCCGGTTAAACACCTCACTTTTGCTCAGGTACTCTGGGAAACAACAATACAGTGACAGGAATACAATTATATCACACTTCACAGAAGAATGACCATGTCAATGTTATTTCCCATAACTGTACAAAAACATCACTGATGAAGAATAAAGCATTTAAGCTGGTCTAAAACATGTTTACAATTTACAATTAGGAATTACTGACCATCAACATCTCAATAAAAATGTACCACATTCAAGTTCGAAATGCCTAGCTTATGGGAAGGTTTTGCATCTTGAAGTCAAATAGCTGTTCAACAAAGGTTCAACAGCTGCCATTTCAACAGCAACAGCGGAGTTGATTTGTGTTACATACTGTAGCAACCATGACAGCAAGGCAACCATATCATCATAAATATAAATATAAGAACCTTCAGAAGAGTTTTAAGTCATCCAGAAGAAAGAATAAGATGGGAGAAATAAGAAAGAAACATTGTAGTAGTATTTAGTATCTTAACAACTAACATTCACATGCTGCTTAGTTATTAAGTAGATAATTACTTACCAAAGAATATTTTTGACAATATTCCCACAGGCGGAACAATGCAATTTTTTCTTAGCTTCCAAAGCCTTGGGTGAGACTTCATGACAGTGAATGGCCATGCTGGAATAACTTCTTTATGCAGCATTTCACAAAATTGTTCAAGAGTACACTATTTACCAGAAAAGTCTGAAATAAAACCCAAGACAAGAACAATAACAGATATTGAACAATGTGCAACATGATAAATGCTGAGATGATATGGTTGATAAGGTAAGGCATACAAACTTGAAGATATTAACAAATGGTTCTTGGACTTTAAAAAAGAGAACCAAATATGGATCCAAAAAAATACTATCAAATGTGCACACAATTGTAGGGTAAAGATCCAACCTCCAGACAAGTCAAAGTGTCAGACTTATGTGCTGTTCACCTTAGATCTGTGCCTGTGTGCATTGACACCATCTACACCACCAATGGCATGAAAAGTCTGGTAGTTTGCTGTGTACAGTATTACTGTCATTTACCCTATATATACATAAATAGGGTACGCCACTGGCTCTTAATACCAGCCTCTTCATGCTATTGGCAATATAGTGCATCAGTAATAATAATCAGTATAGTCCACATCTCCAATAGTCATCAGCAAACATCTGGTGTTGAAACACATCTTCTGTTAGGTAGGATAGTTAGGACACATTGTGGTTGTTTTCCCCATACATAATATAAATATATATATATATATATATATATATATATATATATATATATATATATATATATATATATACATATACATATACATATACGTATACGTATACGTATACGTATACGTATACGTATACGTATACGTATACGTATACGTATACGTATACGTATACGTATACGTATACGTATACGTATACGTATACGTATACGTATACGTATACGTATACGTATACGTATACGTATACGTATACGTATCTATATCTATCTATATCTATCTACGTATACGTATACGTATACGTATACGTATACGTATACGTATACGTATACGTATACGTATATCTATATCTATATCTATATCTATATCTATATCTATATCTATATCTATATCTATATCTATATCTATATCTATATCTATATCTATATCTATATCTATATCTATATCTATATCTATATCTATATCTATATCTATATCTATATCTATATCTATATCTATATCTATATCTATATCTATATCTATATCTATATCTATATCTATATCTATATATATCTATATATATATATATATATATATATATATATATATATATATATATATATATATATATATATATATATATATATATATATATATATATATATATATATATATATATATATATATATATATATATATATATATATATATATATATATATATATATATATATATATATATATATGTATATATATATATATCTCATGCTGATTTTAAAAGTGAAGACAAAATTGAACAGTAGGTAGAACCTAAAAAAGGAGTTATTCTTTGATAAATGGCTACTGTGTGAGCTGTGTATAATCTGAGGCATTTTGAGCATTATTCATGCTAAAATCACATAGCTTAGAGGAAAACATCCATTGCCGCTTCATAATATTGGACCTGCCAGGGCCCAGCGAAGTCAAAGTTGGTGCAGACTGCAGTCTGTCGGCTTTATAATCCCGCAAACCGTAAGGAAAGGAAATGTGACGCAGAAAAGTGGCAATCAAGAAAAGTTAGATTTATTGTTTTAAATGAAGTTGCTAAATCACGGTCCGAAATTGGTTCGTACAGCAGCACATCCCACCGCTAAAAATTCAGACAATTCCGCTCTCCTAACACCTTCTTGTTCTTGGTGGTATTTTATCCAGGATAACTAGACAGACATTTTATCTACCGTGTTGGGTTAGGGCGCGTAATTGCTTGTCTCCCACGGTAGATAAAATACTTGCTTGTCTCCAAGTGTGTGTATAGTGCCCTGCCAAGTGTATACCAAGATAACTATAACTAACGTGTATACCACGGTGGATAAAATACTGTGTATACCAAGATAACACTGTGTATACTTCCCTCTCCAACACCGGCAGCCCGTCGATCAGTGTAGAATCAATATTTGTCTCAGACGCGCCATATATGCATTAAATTCCCAACGTACGTCAAATCAATAGCAGATTGATATGGGACAAAATTAACACGGCAGTCACTGGGGTATATTCTGTAACACGACTCACTGGGGGGGCTTTTTTTTAGCCCCCCCTGGTATCTTCAGAACCAATGATCGCAGCGGGACGCGCAAGGCGGCATTCGAAAGCACTCAATGAGAGAAGCCTAACGCAAACTTAAAAATGTCAAATTAAGGTCACATGTCAGGTCACGGTCAAGTCAAACGTCAAAATCGAGGTATTTGAGTTTATGGACAACACTTGCCATCCATGGCCTTCGATTACGCCTATAATCACCCAAAGTGATGTCAAAGGTATAATACATATCCCACATGAGCTAAAGTGAGATTGTTGGAAAAGAGCAAGGTCAAGGTCAGGTCACAAAAGGTTACTACACTCAAAATATCAACGAAAGTCATGCAGCACATGGTTTATGGATGATTTTACGCGTAGAATTCGATAGTAGAAGTCATTTTACCACCTGACTTCATTTACGTGAAGTTAGTGTCAAGTTCAGGTCAAGTTCAGGTCACTGAAGGTCAAAATTTGAAATTGATAAATCGAAATAAAAAAGGCATGTTTCTATATCAGATTTATCTAAAGAAAACAGTGCTGGCATTTATTTGTCTGTATCCGGTCAATAAAATCCAAAAAACGCAATTTCAAAATCTGACGTCATGATTTACCCATACTTTATGTCATGAAAGTTTAAAAAAATGATATAATTTTGAAATTTGGTGTGGTAGTTGCCCATATGTTGTTATCTGATATATATTCCGGTTTTTTTCAATATCTTTCAAATATTTGATTTTGTGAGCATTTTTCCAAAAAATGTTTTTTTTTTGAAAATTTTGGGTCAAAACCCAAATGTTTCGAAATTTCGAGATAGCCTGTTTGTAGCCCTTGCAATGTTCTACCTTTTAGCGTTTTTCGATTGCATTTTGCTTCATATGCGGCATTTGTAGGGCCTGGCAAAATTTAGCCGATTTTGGTGTCAAAATCGTGTTTAGTGACGTCACTAAATTCACTATATCTCAAATAAATTTTGACGAAATTTTTTAATTTTTTCTTATAATGTGTACAAATGATGCCCGGATAGGTACTGAAAGTTTGGCGTCGATATCTGCATTAGTTATTGAGATATGCCTAATATTCCTAAGGGGGGGCTAAAAAAAGCCCCCCAGTGACTCGCGGGTTAATGGAACAGCCAAAATTACCACTTCCACCACCAAAGTGGACACTCTCCCCATCAACTTAGCAAACATGGCAGAATGGCCCAAGCCACCTCCAAAAAAAAACAATTCACCACCAAAATACGAATCCACCACCAAAATACGAATCCACCACCAACGATGCCAGATGGAATATGGAATACAGAAACCCGACTAAGCAGCATGAACATTGAACAGCATCAGGGTGCCGGCGGAGGACTTTGAACAATTACCAAAATTAATAACTTTTTAAACAACTTGCTGGTCAAAGACATGCCAGAATATACGTAATTGAAGCATCTCATACTCCCTGTTCACCGTTATCAGCGATCATGGGCATCGATCTAGGATTTTAGGTTACGAAATCCTGGCGACGTCTATGAAGCTAGGTCGACCGGCATACCGATTTATCTTGGATTTATCCATCCTCCCCGTAACCTAAAATCCTAGATCGATGCCCATGATCGCTGATAACGGTGAACAGGGAGTATGAGATGCTTCAATTACGTATATTCTAGCATGTCTTTGACCAGCAAGTTGTTTAAAAAGTTATTAATTTTGGTGATTGTTCAAAGTCCTCCGCCGGCACCCTGATGCTGTTCAATGTTCATGCTGCTTAGTCGGGTTTCTGTATTCCATATTCCATCTGGCATCGTTGGTGGTGGATTCGTATTTTTGGTGGTGAGTTGGTCTTTTTGGAGGTGGCTTGGGCCAGTCTGCCATGTTTGCTAAGTTGATGGGGAGAGTGTCCACTTTGGTGGTGGAAGTGGTCATTCTGGCTGTTCCATTAATTTTGTCCCTTTCTTCACCAATCGATTCCGACTGCTCGGAATGGGTGCCGTTTTGAGTTGTATTCACTTTGGTGCAGTCTAAGTGGACTAAATTGGACCCGAATTTCCCCGTACCAATTTGCCGACGGCGTCATGCTCCGAGCCTATGGCCGGACCGATTTGGACGGGGTCTTCACGATTCGATCCGGCGTGGTCCAAAACGGTGCCGTTTTGAGTTTTATGCACTTTGGTCCAATGTAAGTGGACCAAATTGGACCAAAACCACCAAAAATCGTTGACAACGACGCCATGCTCCGAACCTATCAGACCGATTTGGGCGGGGTCTTCACCATTTGATCCGTAGTGGTCCGGCTTTAGTTTTCATTTGCATTTTGCCCACCCCAGCCTAAAAATCCTGGCGACGCCTATGAAGCTAGGTCGACCGGCATACCGATTTATCTTGGATTTATTAGGATGGATAAATCCAAGATAAATCGGTATGCCGGTCGACCTAGCTTCATAGGCGTCGCCAGGATTTTTAGGCTGGGGTGGGCAAAATGCAAATGAAAACTAAAGCCGGACCACTACGGATCAAATGGTGAAGACCCCGCCCAAATCGGTCTGATAGGTTCGGAGCATGGCGTCGTTGTCAACGATTTTTGGTGGTTTTGGTCCAATTTGGTCCACTTACATTGGACCAAAGTGCATAAAACTCAAAACGGCACCGTTTTGGACCACGCCGGATCGAATCGTGAAGACCCCGTCCAAATCGGTCCGGCCATAGGCTCGGAGCATGACGCCGTCGGCAAATTGGTACGGGGAAATTCGGGTCCAATTTAGTCCATTTAGACTGCACCAAAGTGAATACAACTCAAAACGGCACCCATTCCGAGCAGTCGGAATCGATTGGTGAAGAAATAAAGTAGATCGGTCCCATAGTTGCGGAGCATGGTACATCGTCGGCTAATCTGGTCGGTTTTTTGGACCCTCCAATTTCAATGGCGGCGGGACCCGTACTTGTCAGTTGTCACGACGCTATCTGGCATGACAGTTTGGTTTAGAATATGATCTTGTTTAGCTGACGAGGTAAAATATACTAATTTCTGGTTTTATTTATACCTTCCCTACTAGATTTTGGTATTCGGTCGAAGTGATTTGGTGGTAAATTAGCCAATTAGGCTGTGAGTGTCCTTTTTGGACATTTTTTCTTCCATCTGGATACTCAAGTGGACGTTTCGGCTGCAGGATGTGTTATATTGGTGGTGGAAGTGCCCAATGTGGTGGTGGCACTGTCCAGATTGGTGGCATTAATCTATTTGGCTATGGAGTGTCTATTTTGGCGGCGTTTTGTCCATTTTTGGTGGCGAGTGTATTTTTTGGTGTTGTTTTGTCTATTTTGGTGATTGATTAATAGGGAGCCTTTGCCCACTACTGACAGATATTGGGCAATATCAATCTGCTGCTAATTTGACGTACGTGGATCTAGAGGTTACAGGCTTTTGGCATCTGGCATTATTATTTTTTGCCGATAGGTGTCAGGGTAGTCTCATTTCAGCTGAGCTTGTCTCCATGGCAACCTGAAGCTCGAAGCGTTGGTCAACTGGTATGTTTTGATGGCCTGCTGTTTTCGTGTTCCCTCCTATCGTATCGCGAGGGCGGATTAAGGTGGGTGGGGATAAGGGCTAGGATTTAATTCTTTCACGGAAATTGAGGTTGTGAAAACAAATCCTTCGGACCACTAAATTGTATTGAAAACAGTTTTGATCGTTGGATATACGAGAATCATGAAGCAGTCAAGAGTGGGGATAATGGACCCCAACGCAAATGCGGACGCCAAGGGTCGTCGATCGTCGATGGTTGCACAGTCGCAGATCAACGAATTCGGTAGTAAATCAAAAACAGCAATAAAACCTGCGAACCAACTTCAGCTTACTGCAGAAGAACTTAAAGAAGAATTCACTCGCGTGTTGACGGCGATAAATCCGCAAGCGCCTAAAAATCGGGTTCAGTTTAGCAATAACGCACTCAAATTTGTTCCAAAACCGTGCGACGAGGGAACACTTATCTTGTATACCCAGAAAGGGTATTTACTTGACATCAATAGTCCAGAGGCTCAGCTTCAAATCCAGATGAACCCAGCAAATGTACCGATGACTGCCGAAACTAATCAAGACGGTGCAGAAGAATCACAGCCTAAGGGTGAATCACGTGATGGAGATAGCGAGCTTCAAGGAGACGACGAAACCAAAATAGATTCAGATGACGCTAAAGCAGGAAACGCGGAACAGGCTGATGAAGCTGGGGAACCCGGAACGGGCGCGGAGGAAGGCAATGAAAATCCGTCAGAGCCGGCACCAGGGGGACCGAAAAAGAAACTGCCAAATGCTTTTAATTTCTGCGAGCGAGCATCACAAACATTAAACCAAATGTTGAAAGAAACTGCTGTTGAAACACAGCCGCCTCCCAGAGCTACGATATCGTCCAATGTAAATGCATGGAGTATTCACGACACTTACCAATCAAACTTCGAACAACAGCAGCAGGAGAAGCTCCAAGCTCAAGGCAAAACACAGCCGAAACCTCCAGCGCCAAAACCGGTCCACGTAAGCTTGGAGCGCAAAGACGAGCAGGAGATCATTAAGGTAGGTAGACAAAGCTGCACAGTGGAACGGATAGTTAATCAGAACACCTATGACGAGATCGCTCAAGATTTCAAGTACTATGAAGACGCATCAGACGAGTTCAAAGACAAGGAGGGTACAGTACTTCCTCTCTGGCGATTCAGCTTTGATCCCGTGAAGAAGTTGGCTGTAACAGATATTTGCTGGAGTGAAACATACAACGACTTATTCGCTGCTACATTTGGCTCGTACAATTTTCTGGGCCAGAGTTATGGGCAGATATGTTTATACAGCCTGAAGAACCCGACGTACCCGGAGTACCACCTGTCGACCAGCTCGGGAGTGATGTGCGTGGACATTCACCAGACGTACCCGCACCTCGTCTGCATCGGCATGTACAACGGCACCGTGAGCGTGCTCAGTCTGCAGACCCAGGAAAGGGAGCCCATCTGTCTCAGCAAGACGGTGAAGGGTCGACACGCCGACAGCGTCAACAAGGTCCGCTGGGGACCAGACAACATGGACGGCAACCACAACTTCTACTCAGTGTCGGCCGACGGGCGCGTCATCAACTGGCAGCTGGTGCAGTCGGAGCTGCGCTTCACGGAGGTCACCTCGCTCGGCATGCCCGAGGTGAAGAACGAGGGCCCGGACGGCACCGTGATCCCGGTGCGCGGTTGCGGCTCCACGTTCGCCTTCCACCGCAAGGACCCGTCCGTGTTCCTGGTGGGCACCGAGGAGGGCAACGTCTACAGCTGCTCCACCACCTACTCTTCCAGCTTCCTGTCGTCCTTCTCGGCGCACATGCAGAGCATCTACAGCATCAGTTGGAACTTTTTCCACACGAGTATCTTCGCGACCTGCAGCGCCGACTGGACGGTGAAGATCTGGCAGCAGGACCTGAAGACGCCGCTGTTCGTGTTCGACCTGGCGGCGCCGGTCGGCGACGTGACCTGGGCGCCCTACTCGTCTACCGTGTTCGCCGCCTCCACCATCGACGGCCGCATCCACGTGTTCGACCTGGACGTGGACAAGTACCGGCCCATCTGCTGCCAGGCCGTCATCGATATGAAGAAGACGCGCATGACGCGGGTGTCGTTCAGCCTGGCGCACCCCATCGTGCTGGTCGGCGACGAGCGCGGCAACGTCACTTCGCTCAAGCTGTCGCCCAACCTGCGCAAAAAGCCCAAGGAGGCGAAGAACGCAGACGCCAAACGGCTCTTCGAAATTGAACAGGAGAAGATTGAGAAGCTGCTCAGCATCGTCAGGGAGCCGGCCGCGTAATAGGAGCAGGCGAGATGGCATGCCCTCTCTTACGTTATATTTCTGAAGACAGTGGCTTTTCGTAGGACGAGAGGAACCCGCTGACAACGCTCTAGAAGGCGAGACATGTTTCAACTTATGACGTGATTTCCATCGTTTCTAAACTACGCGATGTTTTTGGTGCTTTTGGACGTTCAGCAAGCTTACAGCAGCAGGCCTCTGTATCGAATTAAGTGATACGTGCTGTTCAGCTCAACAGTAATTAGCTCACGATTCAGTGAAAAGCTTCTCTGGTCGTTCCTTTTTTGTGGGGTCATACGTCTACTATAGCTCGGTGATTCGAGTCAAAGCCGCTGAATGTGACCAAATATACAGGTCCTCTTTACAAAACGGATTGTCTCCGCAGGCAACGTCTTACCAGTTGGAATCATGGAGGAGTGAATGCAGCCAACTATCATTAGTGCATGTAATCAAGGGCAGCAGCGCAGCTGCTGTCCTCGTGTAGTGACATTGAAGCAGTTCGATCATCGATTTCTGTAAAAGAAGCGAAACCGTCTTTGTACCCGAAGAAATGCCGACAGTCCGGGCATTAAACCGATTGTATAGGTTAGCCCGCCGTACAGCTCTGGTCACGGCGACGCAGCATCATTTCCCCGAATTCAGGTTCCCTTCAAGCGGGGGGCAATCCGGCACAGCGGTATGATACTTTCTTGCTGTGTCGGAGACCAGGATTCAAATCCCGTGGCGAGCCTCTGAAAAGGTTGGCCCGGCCCTCCAACCCTTCGGAACTGGGTGAGAGTTTCAATTAGCGTCTTTGTCTTGCCCCAAGAGGATATGGTGCTTGGTCCACAGACCAAACCAAGCTCCCTTCCATCTCAGGTCAGTGGCAGTAACGAGGCCGAATGTAGAACCACAATAGGTTACATTCGAGGATTGATGGCTTGTGGAAGTTCTAGTGGTTATCGGGTTGTTGATTCAGCAGCTTAGTTGTGTGCAAATGTGAGCGCGGTCCGCTGATGTGCTTCAATAATTATATCGTCCAAACATTACGACTTTCTAACAGAACAGATAATGCTGTTTATATTGCACAGAGTATGATACAATACCGCGCACAGTGCATTTATGCGATTTTTACCAACACGATGCGTACAAGTGGCTTAGATGGACGGATTGGTCAGCTGCAGTTAAAGCTATTGCGACAACATAAACATTCGCCTGACATTGCGTAACTCTGGCCGAGCGGCCCCCGAGCGTATGAGATTCGAAGAGCGGGCCGGCAGGCGATGGACGACCGTCTCGCTAATGGGGGTGATGGGACAGCAGGGGATGATGTGGAGCCGGCACACAGGGCTGGTGTGACGGCGCCGGGGCGGCCGGCCGGGATTCATGGACGGACGGGGTGACAGACTGACACACACTGGACGGACGGGTGTGACAGACTGGACGGACGGAGTGACATACTGACAGACTGACAGACACTGGACGGACGGGGTGACAGACTGACACACACTGGACGGACGGGTGTGACAGACTGGACGGACGGAGTGACACTGGACGGACGGGGTGACAGACTGACACACACACTGGACGGACGTGTGTGACAGGCTGGACGGACGGAGTGACAGACTGACAGACTGGACGGACGGGGTGACATACTGACACACTGGATGGACGGGGTGACAGACTGACACACTGGACGGACGTGTGTGACAGACTGACACACACTGGACGGACGGGGTGACAGACTGACACACTGGACGGACGGGGTGGCAGACTGACACACTGGACGGACGTGTGTGACAGACTGACATACTGGACGGACGGGGTGACAGACTGACACACACTGGACGGATAGGGTGACAGACTGACACACACTGGACGGACGGGTGTGACAGACTGGACGGACGGGGTGACAGACTGACAAACACTGGACGGATGGGGTGACAGACTGACACACACTGGACGGACGGGTGTGACAGATGTGGCATTGGAGTTTGGACGGACGGATGCAGGTGAAGTGATGGCTAGTCATACCACCGACCGGCGACTGTCCAATTCCATCCCATGAGCCGAACGTCGGCGACTCGACACAGGGCGCGTGAGTGGCCCATACACACGGCACTCTCGGCGGCGGCCCGCTGCGGCAGCTGACTGAGCGAGAGCAGGAGCAGGCTGTTCAGAGTCGGAATCCCTGCTGTCCGGTGCCGGCCCAGGTGCCGACGAAGCGCAGCACGTCCGTCAGCTCCACACTGTTAGTCATCTTGGCCGTCATCACCAGCGAGTTCCAGTCGTCCTTGTTCGCCACCTGCCGAGAGAACAGCATTCTGTAGAAACCGCTCCACGAGTACACACCAAAATCGGTGCAGTGCAGTAAGAAAATGACAATTTTGCTTGGTGCTATTCAGTATTCACTGTCGAAAATGTCAAATTGTTTGATGCTGCATTGCACAACCACACTTCAGTGCGACATGTGTTTGGGGCGATGATACTAAATAGTAAATGTCAGTTAACTGACAAATCAAAATGGCGGCGATCCACAAAACGCACATGCACACCGGCCGCACACATAGCCGGTCCGGCAGGTTTCAGTAATCTCATCGTCTCCCTATCCGCGTGCATTACCTTGCCGTACTGGAATTCCATCTTGTTCTTGAGCACGGGGTACCCGGTGACGACGCAGGGCGGCGCGCGGCTGCCGTCCGGGTTGATGAGCGAGGCGGCGTAGCCGCCACGCTCGTCTTGCGGCAGCTCCTGCTCCACAGACTGGTCCATGCTGACCGACAGCACCCACTCCTTGGCGCGCTCCGTCTCCGAGCTCTCTACGTTGGCGCGCGGCGGCAGCGGGATCTCGAACGGCACGTCCGTGTCGACAAAGTCGCTGTGGTCGATGGTGTCCAGCGAGCCCTCGTCGATCGCCTCCACCAGATCCAGGAAGTGGTTCCAGCAGACAAACGCCAGGTTGTCCCAGCCCACCTTCTGCAGGGCGGATGGCGGGCCGGAGCGCGCGGTGTCAGACCGGTCGCGCCGGGACGGTCAGCCACACATGCACACTGCGGCCCATCGACATCGTACGCGTCTGTACATTCACAGCTAGTACCATCAGCCAGGAGGCCTTTGATACCAAGTCATGAAACTCCGTACACGTAGCCTGGCATAACAGTGTCAAAGCTGCCTCGACTGTATATCGTTTACCGACTTGTGCATACTCCCTTCATGAGGAACATCATATGCCTGGCTCATCACAGCTCAGCTCGGCATATTGTCAGCGCGTTACTCCCACCCGACCTCTCGGCCCTCCAGCACCACCGCACCGCTTACCTTGGCGTCCACTCCGGCCTCGAAGAAGGCCTTGTCGGCGGGCACCAGCTCCGTGTAGCGCAGCAGCGCCACGGAGATCTTGCTGGCGATCATGGTGAGCTGGTCGACGCCGTACGCCGCTGAGCGGGCCGCCAGCAGGTGCGCCACGAACAACATCGTCTGGAACACCTCGTGCACCGCCGAGCCCGCTTCCGCCGAGTGGTTCATGTTACCCACCTGCAGACACACGGGAATGACAGCAGGGCAACCGCAACGAACAAGTTTCGCAAGGATTCTGTCATTGTCATAAGTAATAATACGGCTGGCGTCACGACGGCGCCTTCCCTGTTTTTCTGCACAGAAAGCATTTTCTGCAAAGTGAGCTAAGTTTCGGTCGGCTGCGGGAAGTGGAGGAGACGTTTAGCGTTGCATAAGTTCAAAGGGCGTAAGGTTGAGCTCGTATTAAAATTTACCCAATTCAGGAAGGCAAAAATAATCAGATACGATGGGGACAATCATTCCAAACTTTGGGTGTTTTGCAGTAACTTACTCCTCGATATCGTTATAACACCTCATTGGCTGTCCCTTCCTTCCGCTCTCCAGCCGGCTTCTGCAGTCCCACTCACCAGGTCAAACAGGAACTCCCGCAGCTCCGACCAGACCTTGTAGCTCTCCGGCTTGGCCAGCGAGTGCTGGCCGAACATGCTGACCGTGATGTACTTGTAGATGTTGTAATTCTGCGACTGGGCCGGCGCGCCGTTCTTCACGTACAGCTTCAGCGCGTCCACCGGCATGTTCTCCTACACAGGGCAGAGGGAACAGAGGCTTACTAAGAGCAGGAGTCGTGCGGAGTCGTCACTGCTGCAAGAGCTTCCGGCGATTGTCGGAAGCATACCCAACGGTTGACGATCGAGCGAAAAATAAGTGGTCACGCAGTTTGAGCCGCTACAATCGACATATCACTCGGGTCCAGCTTTGGAATTTTGGCCATTTTCTGGACTTTTTGGGTCCAAAGAATTTTGCTCTCATTTTTGTGCTGGAAATTTGCTCCCTTTTCACCTGATCTTATCGACATTATAGTTAAAATACATTTTCATTTTCCTCACAAGGGTTTAAAATATATTACAAATGAGGAATTTTTACTTTCCAAGTAAAAATAAATGCAAAAATGACAGTAATAATTTTCCTAACAATACAATTTCACTCTGCACCTATGCATTTTTACTCTCCGAGACAGGTCATGAAACGAAAAATCCAACACTGCTCGGGTAGCCATTCGCCGCTCCGCACCGGTGCCTCGGGCAGTGTTACAATCTTAATGTACGCCGCATGAGTCAAGTTATATGTGAAGTCAGTCGGCACACACACCACAGGAATAGACGAGCGGCCCACCATCCGGGCCTCGCTACTCAGCGTCTCACTAACCTTGATGAGGTGAGCGGCGTACAGAGCCAGGTACTTGTGCAGCACCTGCGGCCCGTGCTGTTTGGCCATCTCGATACACTTCAGCCACTGACCTGGCGGCGGACACGGGGTCAGGTCAGGTCAGGCCACGCTAGGTCCGCCCACAGAACACAGACTGGCACTCCTCAACAGGACCGCGCAGGGTGATGAGCCTGATGGCGCCGGGATAGAGTAAGATTACCCTGAACACTCGTCCTGTGGCGCCGGGATAGAGTAAGATTACCCTGAACACTCGTCCTGTGGCGCCGGGATAGAGTAAGATTACCCTGAACACTCGTCCTGTGGCGCCGGGATAGAGTAAGATTACCCTGAACACTCGTCCTGTGGCGCCGGGATAGAGTAAGATTACCCTGAACACTCGTCCTGTGGCGCCGGGATAGAGTAAGATTACCCTGAACACTCGTCCTGTGGCGCCGGGATAGAGTAAGATTACCCTGAACACTCGTCCTGTGGCGCCGGGATAGAGTAAGATTACCCTGAACACTCGTCCTGTGGCGCCGGGATAGAGTAAGATTACCCTGAACACTCGTCCTGTGGCGCCGGGATAGAGTAAGATTACCCTGAACACTCGTCCTGTGGCGCCGGGATAGAGTAAGATTACCCTGAACACTCGTCCTGTGGCGCCGGGATAGAGTAAGATTACCCTGAACACTCGTCCTGTGGCGCCGGGATAGAGTAAGATTACCCTGAACACTCGTCCTGTGGCGCCGGGATAGAGTAAGATTACCCTGAACACTCGTCCTGTGGCGCCGGGATAGAGTAAGATTACCCTGAACACTCGTCCTGTGGCGCCGGGATAGAGTAAGATTACCCTGAACACTCGTCCTGTGGCGCCGGGATAGAGTAAGATTACCCTGAACACTCGTCCTGTGGCGCCGGGATAGAGTAAGATTACCCTGAACACTCGTCCTGTGGCGCCGGGATAGAGTAAGATTACCCTGAACACTCGTCCTGTGGCGCCGGGATAGAGTAAGATTACCCTGAACACTCGTCCTGTGGCGCCGGGATAGAGTAAGATTACCCTGAACACTCGTCCTGTGGCGCCGGGATAGAGTAAGATTACCCTGAACACTCGTCCTGTGGCGCCGGGATAGAGTAAGATTACCCTGAACACTCGTCCTGTGGCGCCGGGATAGAGTAAGATTACCCTGAACACTCGTCCTGTGGCGCCGGGATAGAGTAAGATTACCCTGAACACTCGTCCTGTGGCGCCGGGATAGAGTAAGATTACCCTGAACACTCGTCCTGTGGCGCCGGGATAGAGTAAGATTACCCTGAACACTCGTCCTGTGGCGCCGGGATAGAGTAAGATTACCCTGAACACTCGTCCTGTGGCGCCGGGATAGAGTAAGATTACCCTGAACACTCGTCCTGTGGCGCCGGGATAGAGTAAGATTACCCTGAACACTCGTCCTGTGGCGCCGGGATAGAGTAAGATTACCCTGAACACTCGTCCTGTGGCGCCGGGATAGAGTAAGATTACCCTGAACACTCGTCCTGTGGCGCCGGGATAGAGTAAGATTACCCTGAACACTCGTCCTGTGGCGCCGGGATAGAGTAAGATTACCCTGAACACTCGTCCTGTGGCGCCGGGATAGAGTAAGATTACCCTGAACACTCGTCCTGTGGCGCCGGGATAGAGTAAGATTACCCTGAACACTCGTCCTGTGGCGCCGGGATAGAGTAAGATTACCCTGAACACTCGTCCTGTGGCGCCGGGATAGAGTAAGATTACCCTGAACACTCGTCCTGTGGCGCCGGGATAGAGTAAGATTACCCTGAACACTCGTCCTGTGGCGCCGGGATAGAGTAAGATTACCCTGAACACTCGTCCTGTGGCGCCGGGATAGAGTAAGATTACCCTGAACACTCGTCCTGTGGCGCCGGGATAGAGTAAGATTACCCTGAACACTCGTCCTGTGGCGCCGGGATAGAGTAAGATTACCCTGAACACTCGTCCTGTGGCGCCGGGATAGAGTAAGATTACCCTGAACACTCGTCCTGTGGCGCCGGGATAGAGTAAGATTACCCTGAACACTCGTCCTGTGGCGCCGGGATAGAGTAAGATTACCCTGAACACTCGTCCTGTGGCGCCGGGATAGAGTAAGATTACCCTGAACACTCGTCCTGTGGCGCCGGGATAGAGTAAGATTACCCTGAACACTCGTCCTGTGGCGCCGGGATAGAGTAAGATTACCCTGAACACTCGTCCTGTGGCGCCGGGATAGAGTAAGATTACCCTGAACA
This sequence comes from Chirona hameri, assembly GCA_036785665.1. Taxonomy (NCBI): domain Eukaryota; kingdom Metazoa; phylum Arthropoda; class Thecostraca; order Balanomorpha; family Balanidae; genus Chirona; species Chirona hameri. The sequence continues at coordinate 81,015 of JAXIVJ010000901.1, forward strand.
CTCGTCCTGTGGCGCCGGGATAGAGTAAGATTACCCTGAACACTCGTCCTGTGGCGCCGGGACAGAGTAAGATTACCCTGAACACTCGTCCTGTGGCGCCGGGATAGAGTAAGATTACCCTGAACACTCGTCCTGTGGCGCCGGGATAGAGTAAGATTACCCTGAACACTCGTCCTGTGGCGCCGGGATAGAGTAAGATTACCCTGAACACTCGTCCTGTGGCGCCGGGATAGAGTAAGATTACCCTGAACACTCGTCCTGTGGCGCCGGGATAGAGTAAGATTACCCTGAACACTCGTCCTGTGGCGCCGGGATAGAGTAAGATTACCCTGAACACTCGTCCTGTGGCGCCGGGATAGAGTAAGATTACCCTGAACACTCGTCCTGTGGCGCCGGGATAGAGTAAGATTACCCTGAACACTCGTCCTGTGGCGCCGGGATAGAGTAAGATTACCCTGAACACTCGTCCTGTGGCGCCGGGATAGAGTAAGATTACCCTGAACACTCGTCCTGTGGCGCCGGGATAGAGTAAGATTACCCTGAACACTCGTCCTGTGGCGCCGGGATAGAGTAAGATTACCCTGAACACTCGTCCTGTGGCGCCGGGATAGAGTAAGATTACCCTGAACACTCGTCCTGTGGCGCCGGGATAGAGTAAGATTACCCTGAACACTCGTCCTGTGGCGCCGGGATAGAGTAAGATTACCCTGAACACTCGTCCTGTGGCGCCGGGATAGAGTAAGATTACCCTGAACACTCGTCCTGTGCTGCCGGGATAGAGTAAGATTACCCTGAACACTCGTCCTGTGGCGCCGGGATAGAGTAAGATTACCCTGAACACTCGTCCTGTGGCGCCGGGATAGAGTAAGATTACCCTGAACACTCGTCCTGTGGCGCCGGGATAGCGTAAGATTACCCTGAACACTCGTCCTGTGCTGCCGGGATAGAGTAAGATTACCCTGAACACTCGTCCTGTGGCGCCGGGATAGAGTAAGATTACCCTGAACACTCGTCCTGTGGCGCCGGGATAGAGTAAGATTACCCTGAACACTCGTCCTGTGGCGCCGGGATAGAGTAAGATTACCCTGAACACTCGTCCTGTGCTGCGTACTCGGTGCTGCTAACCCAGCTCTGTAGAGTACAGGGAGACGCACCACTCTGACGAACATGTCCAGAGTGGTACGTCCTGAGTGGCTTCAGGTGCTGATAGCCCAGCTCTGTAGAGTACAGGGAGACGTACCACTCTGGACGAACATGTCCAGAGTGGCTTCAGGTGCTGATAGCCCAGCTCTGTAGAGTACAGGGAGACGTACCACTCTGGACGAACATGTCCAGAGTGGTACGTCCAGAGTGGCTTCAGGTGCTGATAGCCCAGCTCTGCAGAGTACAGGGAGACGTACCACTCTGGACGAACATGTCCAGAGTGGTACGTCCAGAGTGGCTTCAGGTGCTGATGACCCAGCTCTATAGAGTACAGGGAGACGTACCACTCTGGACGAACATGGCCAGAGTGGTACGTCCAGAGTGGCTTCAGGTGCTGATAGCCCAGCTCTGTAGAGTACAGGGAGACGTACCACTCTGGACGAACATGTCCAGAGTGGTACGTCCAGAGTGGCTTCAGGTGCTGATAACCCAGCTCTGTAGAGTACAGGGAGACGTACCACTCTGGACGAACATGTCCAGAGTGGCTTCAGGTGCTGATAACCCAGCTCTGTAGAGTACAGGGAGACGTACCACTCTGGGCGAACATGTCCAGAGTGGCTTCAGGTGCTGATAGCCCAGCTCTGCAGAGTACAGGGAGACGTACCGCTCTGGACGAACATGTCCAGAGTGGTACGTCCAGAGTGGCTTCAGGTGCTGATAGCCCAGCTCTGTAGAGTACAGGGAGACGTACCACTCTGGACGAACATGTCCAGAGTGGCTTCAGGTGCTGATAGCCCAGCTCTGTAGAGTACAGGGAGACGTACCACTCTGGACGAACATGTCCAGAGTGTCTTCAGGTGCTGATAGCTCAGCTCTGTAGAGTACAGGGAGACGTACCACTCTGGACGAACATGTCCAGAGTGGCTTCAGGTGCTGATAGCCCAGCTCTGTAGAGTACAGGGAGACGTACCACTCTGGACGAACATGTCCAGAGTGGCTTCACGTGTTGATAGCCCAGCTCTGTAGAGTACAGGGAGACGCACCACTCTGGACGAACATGTCCAGAGTGGCTTCAGGTTCTGATAGCCCAGCTCTGTAGAGTACAGGGAGACGTACCACTCTGGACGAACATGTCCAGAGTGGTACGTCCAGAGTGGCTTCAGGTGCTGATAGCCCAGCTCTGTAGAGTACAGGGAGACGTACCACTCTGGACGAACATGTCCAGAGTGGCTTCAGGTGCTGATAACCCAGCTCTGTAGAGTACAGGGAGACGTACCACTCTGGACGAACATGTCCAGAGTGGCACGTCCAGAGTGGCTTCAGGTGCTGATAACCCAGCTCTGTAGAGTACAGGGAGACGTACCACTCTGGACGAACATGTCCAGAGTGGCTTCAGGTGCTGATAGCCCAGCTCTGTAGAGTACAGGGAGACGTACCACTCTGGACGAACATGTCCAGAGTGGTACGTCCAGAGTGGCTTCAGGTGCTGATAACCCAGCTCTGTAGAGTACAGGGAGACGTACCACTCTGGACGAACATGTCCAGAGTGGCTTCAGGTGCTGATAGCCCAGCTCTGTAGAGTACAGGGAGACGTACCACTCTGGACGAACATGTCCAGAGTGGCTTCAGGTGCTGATAGCCCAGCTCTGTAGAGTACAGGGAGACGTACCACTCTGGACGAACATGTCCAGAGTGGCTTCAGGTGCTGATAGCCCAGCTCTGTAGAGTACAGGGAGACGTACCACTCTGGACGAACATGTCCAGAGTGGCTTCAGGTGCTGATAGCCCAGCTCTGTAGAGTACAGGGAGACGTACCACTCTGGACGAACATGTCCAGAGTGGCTTCAGGTGCTGATAGCCCAGCTCTGTAGAGTACAGGGAGACGCACCACTCTGGACGAACATGTCGAGTCCCTGGATCACGTCGACGCTGGCCATGGCGTCCGCTTGTCCCTCCGTCTTCAGGAACTCCTTGTACTTCTCCTCCACGTACTTCAGGTAGCTGTCGGCAGAGCCGGGGTGATGCCACACCGGTCACCAGAGCTGGACAGCTGGCAGCCTAGTATATACAATTCGGGACATTCATTCAACGGTAAATGCGTTCAATTTCATTCAACGGTAAATGCAACACATTGCTTGAAAATATTTCATAGTAAAACGAGTTTAGACAATCGGGGGAAAAAACAGAAGGCCCATCGCTTGAAAATGGCCGTATCTAAAGGGAATTGAACCAAACTTGTTTCGGTGTGGCAGGCCGGGTTCGAGTCGCTTCGGCGCTCGCTATTTTCCCCCTGACTGGGATGGCCTGCGGCCGGTGGCAGCAGCCGCATTCAAGGTCAGGTGACGTCAGAGGGCAGGGCGGACCGTGTCCAGGTATGTCGGGCACGTTAAACTTTCGCCTCTAAGTTCTGCCGGCTACCCGGAATTGCCCGATCGGACGGTAGGGATCAGGGACTGCGCAACAAGCTCTGCTTAGCGCGGGTCCTGAGCTCGGAAATCTGTCCATTCAAAAGGTTCAGACTATTTTTTTTTAACTTTTAATTTAGTTTTAGAAGTGTAAATCAGAAATCTGAGCGTCACGCAACGTGATTGTCATAGGAGCAGGGCAGGCGATGACCTGGTTCATGGGCTGCATCACCTGCTGATTATGCTTCAGCTGGTGGTCAGCCAGTTACTGACCTGGGCTCCATCTCCTGAGCGATCTTCTTGGCCTTCTGCCACTCGGAGGCCTGCACCAGCGCCTCGATGGCCTCGCGGACCTTGTCAGAGCCGAGGAACACCTGGGCCGCGGCGTTGTTGGCGCCGATCTCCAGCAGACGCTTACCTGGCGACAAACGGACCGGTTACCACACGACACACTGTTACCACACGACACACGGTTACCACACGACACAAGGTTACCACACAACACACGGTTACCACACGACACAAGGTTACCACACGACACAAGGTTACCACACGAAACACGGTTACCACACGACACACTGTTACCACACGACACACGGTTACCACACGACACAAGGTTACCACACAACACACGGTTACCACACGACACAAGGTTACCACACGACACAAGGTTGCCACACGACACAAGGTTACCACACGAAACACGGTTACCATACGACACACGGTTACCACACGAAACACGGTTACCACACGAAACACGGTTACCGGCCACGCGGAGGCAGCCAGAGCGTTACCACACATACCGGCCACGCGGAGACAGCCAGAGCGTTACCACACATACCGGCCACGCGGAGGCAGCCAGAGCGTTACCACACATACCGGCCACGCGGAGGCAGCCAGAGCGTTACCACACATACCGGCCACGCGGAGGCAGCCAGAGCGTTACCACATACCGGCCACGCGGAGGCAGCCAGAGCGTTACCACACATACCGGCCACGCGGAGGCAGCCAGAGCGTTACCACACATACCGGCCACGCGGAGGCAGCCAGAGCGTTACCACACATACCGGCCACGCAGAGACAGCCAGAGCGTTACCACACATACCGGCCACGCGGAGGCAGCCAGAGCGTTACCACACATACCGGCCACGCGGAGGCAGTCAGAGCGTTACCACACATACCGGCCACGCGGAGGAAGCCAGAACGTGACAATCGGCTGCAGTCGGCTGGACAATTAATTACTGACGTTTTGCACAACTTATTTCTGGTGAAAATAAAATGCGACCGATCCGACTGCGTCCGGCTGCAGTTCGCCGTCTGAGGCACCATCTGTCTACAGAATAGGCGTCGGCAGCCGGTGAGGGTGCCATGTCAGAGCTGTCAGATCTCACCCATTTCGGCGGCCAGCTTGGGTCCCTTGGTGGAGCCGAGGAACTTGATGGCCAGGTCTGCCGCCTTCATCCAGGCCTTCTCCACGATGGCGCGGTCCTGGGTCATGGACGGGTTGATCTGCCGACACAGACACAAAACCTCAGACCTGACGCCAGCCACTGGACGTACACAAAGTTTACTCAGTTAACTCTCCCGCCCCGGGATATAGTTGACCCTTGACCATTGACATTTGACCCGGCCGGCGGGGGCCGCCCACCTTCATGTAACAGTCGATGGCCTTGGCGACGTCGTCGGTCTGCTCCCACTTGGCGGCCTGCTCGAGCAGCAGGCGCACGTCGCCGCTGGCCGTGCTGGTGCCCGTCTGCTTCATCACGTTTTTGTCGTACTCCTCCTGCAGCTCGTCCAGCTTGTGCGGCGCGTACTCCCGGCAGACGCGCAGCGCCTCCTGCCACATGTTGGCCTCCTGCGACCCAGCGGTCAGCGGTCAGAGCCCGGAGGACAGGGGTCAGATGACGGATCAGAGGACAGAGGTCAGAGGACAGCGGTCAGAGGTCAGCGGTCAGCGGTCAGAGGTCAGAGGTCAGCGGCCAGCGGTCAGCGGTCAGAGGTCAGCGGTCAGCGGTCAGAGGTCAGAGGTCAGAGGACAGCGCGGTCAGCGGTCAGAGGACAGCGGTCAGAGGTCAGAGGACAGCAGTCAGAGGTCAGAGGTCAGAGGACAGCGGTCAGAGGTCAGAGGACAGCGGTCACAGAGGTCAGCGGCCAGAGGTCAGCGGTCAGAGGTCAGCGGTCAGCGGTCAGCGGTCAGAGGTCAGAGGACGGATCAGAGTACAGCGGTCAGAGGTCAGATGACAGAGGACAGCGGTCAGAGGTCAGAGGTCAGAGGTCAGAGGACAGAGGACAGAGGACAGAGGACAGAGGACAGAGGACAGAGGTCAGAGGACAGCGGTCAGAGGTCAGAGGTCAGAGGACAGCGGTCACAGGTCAGAGGACAGCGGTCACAGGTCAGAGGACAGCGGTCAGAGGACAGCGGTCAGAGGACAGCGATCAGAGGACAGAGGTCAGAGGTCAGAGGACAGCGGTCAGAGGTCAGAGGTCAGAGGACAGCGGTCACAGAGGTCAGCGGTCAGAGGTCAGCGGTCAGCGGTCAGCGGTCAGCGGTCAGCGGTCAGCGGTCAGCGGTCAGCGGTCAGAGGTCAGAGGTCAGCGGTCAGCGGTCAGCGGTCAGCGGTCAGCGATCAGAGGTCAGAGGACAAAGGACAGAGGACAGCGGTCAGAGGTCAGAGGACAGCGATCAGAGGTCAGAGGACAGCGGTCAGAGGACAGCGATCAGAGGACAGCGGTCAGAGGTCAGAGGGCAGAGGACAGGTCAGAGGGCAGAGGACAGGTCAGAGGTCAGAGGTCAGAGGTCAGAGGACAGCGGTCAGAGGTCAGAGGTCAGAGGTCAGCGGTCAGAGGTCAGAGGACAGCGGTCAGAGGACAGTGGTCAGAGGTCAGAGGACAGCGGTCAGAGGTCAGAGGACAGCGGTCACAGGTCAGCGGTCACAGAGGTCAGCGATCAGAGGTCAGAGGTCAGCGGTCAGAGGTCAGAGGACAGCGGTCAGAGGTCAGCGATCAGAGGTCAGAGGTCAGAGGACAGCGGTCAGAGGACAGAGGTCAGAGGTCAGAGGACAGAGGACAGAGGACAGCGGACAGCGGTCAGAGGACAGCGATCAGAGGTCAGAGGTCAGAGGACAGCGGTCAGAGGTCAGATGACAGCAGTCAGAGGTCAGAGGTCAGAGGTCAGAGGTCAGAGGACAGCGGTCAGAGGTCAGAGGACAGAGGACAGCGGTCACAGAGGTCAAATGTCAGAGGACAGTGGTCAGAGGTCAGCGGTCAGAGGTCAGAGGTCAGAGGTCAGCGGCCAGCGGCCAGCGGTCAGCGGTCAGCGGTCAGCGGTCAGCGGTCAGCGGTCAGCGGTCAGCGGTCAGAGGTCAGAGGTCAGAGGACAGCGGTCAGAGGTCAGAGGTCAGAGGTCAGAGGTCTGAGGTCAGATGACAGCGGTCAGAGGTCAGAGGTCAGAGGTCAGAGGTCAGAGGTCAGAGGTCAGAGGTCAGAGGTCAGAGGTCAGAGGTCAGAGGACAGCGGTCAGCGGTCAGCGGTCAGAGGTCAGAGGACAGAGGTCAGAGGACAGCGGTCAGAGGACAGCGGTCAGAGGACAGCGGTCAGTCAAACAACCGTTCACCCACGGAACATTACTAGACTATCTGTGCTATGTTAAACTTCTCCCAGCAGCCGAGCTGACATATCTTGACCGAGCTGTCAGTAGCGTGCGAGCGTCTGACCTTGTACAGTCCGATGGCCATCTCTGACCGTCCGGCGCGCAGCAGCAGCGACTCGAACTTGCTGTAGTTCTGCTCCTGGAACGCCTGGCGCGCCTGGCCGACCAGGATGTCCGGCACAGAGTCCGGGTCGTAGTTCTCGGCCACACGCTGCGCGGACGGCCACTGCTGGTTGTGGACGTACCTGCCGCAGACACGGACAGACGACTATTACTGACAACGAGCAGCCGTGTCGTGAGGTTTCAGAGCAGACACGGACAGACGACTATTACTGACAACGAACAGCCGTGTCGTGAGGTTTCAGAGCAGACACGGACAGACGACTATTACTGACAACGAGCAGCCGTGTCGTGAGGTTTCACTAGCGCCAGCGTTTAATTCCGATTAAAGACAAATTACGGAACGCAATGCAAGCCGTTCCTTAGTTTTCATGTCTCCGCTTTAGTAAAATGCAGACAAATGCACAAAACGTTGGACAAATGATCGACTGTTTTCAGGTATGTTCTAAAAATATTCAGGGATGATACTTTTGTTTGTCTCTGATGAAAAAGCAACGGTGTTGCCTGGCGTTAGTGGCATGTAGAGTGTAGACTGCCGTAAGCGGCAACGGGCGCTGTGTCACTGGGGTACACCGTACAACGTCATCGGTGCACCGTGCAATCATCGTGATATACCGTTCACCCCCGAGAGCGCTGCACTTCAGACCTCACCCGGTGTGGCAGGACGAGTTCGAGTCGTTTCGGCGTTCGCTATTTGACCCCGACTGGCCCGACTGGGACGGTCTGCGGCCAACCGGCAGCGGTCGCGTTCAAGGTCAGGTTACGTCAGAGGGCAGGGCGGATTGAAAACTCACATGAGGACGGCCTCGCGCGGTTTGCCGGCGCGGATGAACGCCTCCTCGGCGTCTGGGAACTTGCCGTCGTCCTCGAGCGCCATGGCGTGCTTGTAGTGGATCTCCTGCACCTTACTCGCCGGGCTGCCCTTGGCCAGCTCGAACGCAAAGTCAAACTGAAACATGACCGCAAAGTCAACGACCACATTACAGACATGGGTACAAAGCCGGGTTCGGCTTCGACCTCGTCTACACGAAGTCACACTTTTCTCACATGAATTGTGTTTCGGCTTCGGCGACATGTGTTCAAAAACTGACGCATCCGGCCTCCACTTTGTGACATTTTGAACAACATTTCAACATTTCCGGATAGACTTCGGCTTCGTTTTTTTTTTGGTGGTTGTGTTCAGTTTTGACTGCGGATTCGTGACATTTTACCGCATGACTTCGCCTTTGACTTGATGAGCAGTAAAACCTAAACGATAACATGTACTATGCTTTGCACCAGCTAATGACCTGAATGATCTTTGGCTTCGTGCATTTAAAACCGGCTTTGGGTACAGGAACATACATTTTTGAGCGATTAACATCGGGTTTGACTTCGCCTTCCACAGGTATTTTTCGGCTTTGGCTTTGAGCAAAAATTATTGAAATACAAAGGTTTGGCTTTGGCTTAATACGCCACACACACACACGCACACGCACACGCGCACGCGCACGCGCACGCGCACGCGCACGCGCACGCGCACGCGCACGCGCACGCGCACGCGCACGCGCACGCGCACGCGCACGCGCACGCGCACGCGCACGCGCACGCGCACGCGCACGCGCACCCACACACACAGTGTGACAACAGCAAGCTGCTGAGACGATGTCTGTTACGAGACTACTCCAAACGACCCCCAGGTGGAACCGTCACATTTCGTAACGACCCCCAGGTGGAACAGGTCACATTTCGTAACGACCCCAGGTGGAACCGTCACATTTCGTAACGACCCCCAGGTAGAACCGTCACATTTCGTAACGACCCCCAGGTGGAACAGGTCACATTTCGTAACGACCCCCAGGTGGAACCGTCACATTTCGTAACGACCCCAGGTAGAACCGTCACATTTCGTAACGACCCCAGGTAGAACAGTCACATTTCGTAACGACCCCCAGGTGGAACCGTCACATTTCGTAACGACCCCAGGTGGAACCGTCACATTTCGTAACGATCCCAGGTGGAACCGTCACATTTCGTAACGACCCCCAGGCGGAACCGTCACATTTTGTAACGACCCCCAGGTGGAACCGTCACATTTCGTAACGACCCCCAGGTGGAACCGTCACATTTCGTAACGATCCCCAGGTGGAACCGTCACATTTCGTAACGACCCCAGGTAGAACCGTCACATTTCGTAACGACCCCCAGGTGGAACCGTCACATTTCGTAACGACCCCAGGTAGAACCGTCACATTTCGTAACGACCCCAGGTAGAACCGTCACATTTCGTAACGACCCCAGGTAGAACCGTCACATTTCGTAACGACCCCAGGTAGAACCGTCACATTTCGTAACGACCCCAGGTGGAACCGTCACATTTCGTAACGACCCCCAGGTGGAACAGGTCATATTTCGTCATCTTCATAACAATGAAACGATTCACGATAACACCAAACAACTGAAACTTGGTGGCTACCCTCCGATTGCGCCTGGTTTGAGCCGACTGACCTGTAGGCTCTCACAGGCGTACTCGATGCACTGGTCGAGGTAGCCGAGTTTCCTCAGCAGTTTGACGGCCGACTCGCCTCCCATGGTGCGGGCCCACAGGTAGGCCACCTGCTTGGCCGCGTTGTTGCCGCCGGAGTTCTTGGCCACCTGGCAGGGTGACGTGGAAGCGGAGCAGGACGGTCATGACAAGACAGCACGTGAGACGTCGGGAAGCACACACGAACAAACGGCAGAGTGGGAGGGCGGTCAATAGCCAGCCGTTGTGGCACCAGCAGTGATTCCGTACGCTACGCTACGGAATTACGCTACGGAATTACGCTACGCTACGTATGGTTTTAGGCCAAAGCTACGCTACCGAATTACGTTACGTTATATTTGCTACGTTACCGATTACACTTAAACGTAGCTTAGAATATCGTCAGTCGACACTACGATACAAAAGATACCAGGAAAATCAACAGTATGTAACTGTGATTTTTTTTCGTTCATCTACATTTCTAACTTTCCTATCAACCAGCCGTCATGCATTTATTTCGCGATAGACAGTTGCGAAGATAAGCATAATAATTATTGAAACTAATTGATGCAACGGCTATAGCTATCACGGAATATTAGCACCAGCAATCCTACTGATTGTTACTGGTGTATGACACTTAACACGACATTGACTGGCCGGTCAACATTGTCCTTCTCCTGAGGACCATTCGCAATAGCAGATCAGAAACCAATAAAGCTATCAGGCTCCCAAGTTTATCCAGCGTTAACTTGTCCGCCCCTGTAGCTCAGACGGGAGAGCGCTGGGCTTCAGACCTCACTCAGTGTGGCAGGCCGGGTTCGAGTCGCTTCGGCACTCGCTATTTGTCCCTGACTAGGATGGCTTGCGGCTGGTGGCAGCGGTCGCACTCGTCGCACACGTCGCACACGCACAGGTCAGGTGACGCCAGAAGGCCTTGTCCAGGTAAAGGACCTTGTCCAGATATGTTCGGGTAAGCAAAACTTTCGCTTCTAAATTTTGCCTTTTACCAGGAATTGCGAGGTCTGATGGTTGGGTCAGGACCTGTGCAACAAGCTCTGCTTAGCGCGGAACCTGACCTCGGAAATGTGTTCCCTCAAATGATTCAGACTTAATTTATAAAAGGTATTTCAAACTGAAAAAATGTCGAGAACTTCATTTATGATACTGCAAATTCAGTGACGTCATAATCTACGAGTTCGATGAAAACTAAGTTAAACGTAAAATAAGCCGTAAAAGTCTAGGCATTATACAAACTCAAAGAATACCACACCGCTCAAAAATATCACACCGCTTTTGCTCAACATTTCTTGGATTTTAAAAAGGTTTGTGACAACAGTACACTGACAACACGTCTTGAGACCTTAATTCTAGAAAGGTTCTCGATCAGAGTCCGCGCCGTGTTTTAGAGAACCTAATCGAGAACATATTTGTGTCCGGGCATGCATTGGAGAACCTTCAGCAGACATTTGGGGTTCGGAGACCAATTTAATGCCGAAAAGAGCACCGCAACGGTTCTAAAAAATTCCCGGATGTATCATGGCGCCGCCCCCTGATGTTATGCTACGAAATACCTTGCGTACCGGTAGCAGTTACGCTATTGGAATATTTGTCGGTAGTACGCTACGAAATACTTCAATTACGTTACGTAACGATTTCTTGAGCTACGTGTTACTAAACACCATACCGTAGCGTAACGTAGACCATCACTGGTCGCCAGTCAACCGGCTAATGTTCGAGTATGGGACGCATCCGGTCAGCTGCTCGACCGGCTAATGTTCGAGTATGGGACGCATCCGGTCAGCTGCTCGACCGGCTAATGTTCGAGTATGGCACGCACCCGGTCAGCTGCTCGACCGGCTAATGTTCGAGTATGGCACGCATCCGGTCAGCTGCTCGACCGGCTAATGTTCGAGTATGGGACGCATCCGGTCAGCTGCTCGACCGGCTAATGTTCGAGTATAGCACGCACCCGGTCAGCTGCTCGACCGGCTAATGTTCGAGTATGGCACGCATCCGGTCAGCTGCTCGACCGGCTAATGTTCGAGTATGGCACGCATCCGGTCAGCTGCTCGACCGGCTAATGTTCGAGTATGGCACGCATCCGGTCAGCTGCTCGACCGGCTAATGTTCGAGTATGGCACGCATCCGGTCAGCTGCTCGACCGGCTAATGTTCGAGTATGGCACGCATCCGGTCAGCTGCTCGACCGGCTAATGTTCGAGTATGGCACGCATCCGGTCAGCTGCTCGGCAGGCTAATGTTCGAGTATGGCACGCATCCGGTCAGCTGCTTGCCAGATAACTAACTCACCCTGAAGGCATCCTCCCAGCTCTCCAGCCCGCGCCACATGTTGACGGCCGCCTTCCAGTCGCCGCCGGCCACGTAGTGTTTCTCCGCCTCCTTGTAGTTGTTCTCCTTCTCCAGCTCGCCGCCCAGGTGGATGTGCGTCTGGTTTACCAGCTCCGGGTGGTGCTCCGTCACCAGCCGCATCATCTGCCACAGCACCAGCACCAGTCAGCAGCTACACTGACGGCTGCGGTAGGTCACCAGCCGCATCATCTGCCACAGCACCAGCACCAGTCAGCAGCTACACTGACGGCTGCAGTAGGTCACCAGCCGCATCATCTGCCACAGCACCAGCACCAGTCAACAGCTACACTGACGGCTGCAGTAGGTCACCAGCCGCATCATCTGCCACAGCACCAGCACCAGTCAGCAGCTACACTGACGGCTGCAGTAGGTCACCAGCCGCATCATCTGCCACAGCACCAGCACCAGTCAGCAGCTACACTGACTGACGGCTGCAGTAGGTCACCAGCCGCATCATCTGCCACAGCACCAGCACCAGTCAGCAGCTACACTGACGGCTGCAGTAGGCCACCAGCCGCATCATCTGCCACAGCACCAGCACCAGTCAGCAGCTACACTGACTGATGGCTGCAGTAGGTCACCAGCCGCATCATCTGCCACAGCACCAGCACCAGTCAGCAGCTACACTGACTGACGGCTGCAGTAGGTCACCAGCCGCATCATCTGCCACAGCACCAGTCAGCAGCTACACTGACGGCTGTAGGTCACCAGCCGCATCATCTACCACAGCACCAGCACCAGTCAGCAGCTACACTGACGGCTGCGGTAGGTCACCAGCCGCATCATCTGCCACAGCACCAGCACCAGTCAGCAGCTACACTGACTGACGGCTGCAGTAGGTCACCAGCCGCATCATCTGCCACAGCACCAGCACCAGTCAGCAGCTACACTGACTGACGGCTGCAGTAGGTCACCAGCCGCATCATCTGCCACAGCACCAGCACCAGTCAGCAGCTACACTGACTGACGGCTGCAGTAGGTCACCAGCCGCATCATCTGCCACAGCACCAGCACCAGTCAGCAGCTACACTGACGGCTGTAGGTCACCAGCCGCATCATCTGCCACAGCACCAGCACCAGTCAGCAGCTACACTGACGGCTGTAGGTCACCAGCCGCATCATCTACCACAGCACCAGTCAGCAGCTACACTGACGGCTGCGGTAGGTCACCAGCCGCATCATCTGCCACAGCACCAGCACCAGTCAGCAGCTACACTGACTGACGGCTGCAGTAGGTCACCAGCCGCATCATCTGCCACAGCACCAGCACCAGTCAGCAGCTACACTGACGGCTGTAGGTCACCAGCCCGTCCAATCAGTTGTAATGCCGTTACTAGTAACGGGTATCAAACGGCGCCGGTAGGCACTAACCGCACATAACGTGTTGACAGACCACGTCCGACCGTATCCGTTCACCCACTGAGCGCAGTTTCAGTCGGCCAGTCTGACAGGTCTGCTGTCCCAGACCCTCCGCCGACCACGTCCTCTCCCGACACCGGCCGCCACCACCGGCCGGCCGACTCACGTGATCGTACTGTCGCTGCTTCAGTCGGCCAGTCTGACAGGTCTGCTGACCAGACCCTCTGCCGACCACGCCCTCTCCCGACACCGGCCGCCACCACCGGCCGGCCGACTCACGTGATCGTACTGTCGCTGCTTCAGTCGGCCAGTCTGACAGGTCTGCTGTCCAGACCCTCTGCCGACCATGTCCTCTCCCGCCACCGGCCGCCACCACCGGCCGGCCGACTCACGTGATCGTACTGTCGCTGCTTCTTGTACATGGTGATGGCGATGTCAGGCTCCTGGACGGTAATGTAGAGCTTCTCGGCGTCCCTGAACTTGCCGGCCTCCTCCAGCTCCTGAGCCTGCTGGATGTACATGTGCGTCACCTGCTCCGGCTGCATGTGCTGCCGCGCGATAAAGTGCGCCTTGTCCCACTTGCCTGCAGAGCACGGGAAAGACACGGGAGAGGGACTGGTCAGACGCCAAATCCAGACCACGAAACGGAGCTTTTATAGAAGTTCTATACCGTGACAAAGTTGCTTGCTTGTTAAAACCAGTGCAACACGGTGGTATGTGAATAAGCCTTTTCTGAGCCCCTCGGGCTGAGAACCTTAAAATATCTCTCGCATTTGTACATTATTAGGACTCAGGCACGTAGCCAGGATTTCGTCCAGGGGGGGGGGGGGGGGCGCCTCGAAAGGGCCCGTTCCCGATCGTTGAAAGAGCCCCCTTCCCAAGCGTTGAAAGGGCCAAACAAAACGGATGAAAAGGCACGTTACAAGAATGGAAAATGCAGTATGACAGGTATGGCATGAGCCATACCAACTTTTAGGAGCTGGAGTTAGCAAACTGCCATATTGGCAAACTCAGATTGCGCCGTTTGCAACCAGCGACACCAATTTGGAATCAGCTATATCAACTTGGAATATTTTTTTTCAGATCAAGACTTAAACAAATTGCGCCGCGGAGCAGCGCGACGCGACATTTTGAGTCTTATACCCTGGATATGCTTTCTCATCAATGCGTCGCATTGCGTATGGTACGGACCTCTAAAAATGCTATATTGTGCGTTTAAAAGTGCGGTAAAAAAGTGTTAAGTGAACTATTTTGACCAATTATATAGGAAAGTAGCAACATAAATGCGCCGAGACACGGGCATTTTTTTTCTTCTAACTCGCATAAAATTGAATTTGTAGCTAAATTGCGCCGCGGAGCGGCGCAAAAATTTGGAGTTTTATTCCCTGGACAACTGCATTCTTACTGTTGACAAGCCCAGGGTCCCTTCAGATCGTTTAGGGGCCCGTCCGACCTTTTCAACGCCCTTCCGACCTGTTCAGGGACTCATCTGGGATCCGCGAAACGAAAAGACATGATGTGGAGTGGGTGATATATATCAAATATAAAGAGGGCTTACTCTACAAGAAAAAAAATCGGAGCTTTCGGGTATATTGTAACACCCTGACGAAGGGTGTAACAATATACCGGAACGCTCTGCTTTTAATATTTTATCGTGGAGGAAGTCCTCTTTGTATTTAATCTTCATCTGGGATCTCTACGTGCTTTTGGCCCTTCCGGTCTGACCAGGGACTCCTCTGACCTTCCAAGAAGCCCCCTTTCTGTGTCAAGGGGCCCATTCGACCTGTTCAGAGGTCCTTCCGATCTGGCCAGGGGCTGCACTGGCTGCTTTGTCGCCCTGCCAGCATGCTCAGGGGGCCCTCCGACCTGCCCAGGGGCCCCTCCAGCCTGGCTAGAAACTCATCCGGCATGTCTAAGGGCCCTTCCGACCGGCCCAGGGACCCTTTCGGTCTAGCCAGGGGCCCCTCTGATTTGCCCAGGAGCCCCTCCGATCTGCCCAGCGACTCTTCTGGTCGGACTGCGCTGGCTGCTTTGTCGCCCTGCGGACATGCTCAAGGGGCCCCCCGACCTGCCCTGGGCCCCTCCGTGCTGACTAGGGCCAATTCGGCATGTTCAGGGGCCCTTCTTACCCGCCCAGGGGTCCTTTTGGTCTGGCCAGGGGCCCCTCCGATCTGCACAGGGGCCCTTTGAACTTTCCAGGAGCACTCTGGTCTCTCCAGGGGTCCTCCAGCCTTCTAAGGGGCCCTTCCGACCTGGCAAGGGACTGCGCTGGCTGCTTTGTCGCCTTGCAACTTGCTGCGAGGGCCCTCCGACCTGCCCTGGGCCCCTCCGTGCTGACTAGGGGCCCATTCGGTACGTTCAGGGGCCCTTCTGACCCACCTAGGGGCCATTCTGTCTGGTCAGGGGCCCCTCTGACCTGCACAGGGGCCATTTCAACTTCCCAGGGGCCCTCTGGTCTGACCAAGGGCCCTCCAACCTGCTCAGGGGTCCTTATGGCCTGGTAAGGAACTGCGCTGGCCGCTTTGTCGCCCTGCCGACATGCTCAGGGGCCTCTCGACCTGCCCAGGGGCCTCTCGACCTGCCCAGGGGCCCCTCTGTACTGGCTAGGGGCCCATTCGACGTGTTCAGGGGGCCCTTTGACCCGCTCAGGGACCCTTTCGGTCTGGTCAGGGGCCCCTCTGACATGCACAGGGCTCTTTTGAATGTCTAAGGGGCCCTCTGGTCTTTCAGAGGGCCCTGGTGGCCCAAAGGGCCTTTGAAGTGCTCTAAACTCCCTAAAGACAACGCTTCGCCTGGTAAAGAGCCCATGATATCGCGCTTCACGCGGTCTCGTTGGCCCTTTTCGGCGCGCCGCGCGCGCCGAAAAGGGCCCTCTTGGGCTCCAGGGGGGGGGGGGGGGGCGCCGCCCCCTTGGCTACGTGCCTGTATTAGGTCTTGTCTTGATTGCCAATGGCAACAACGTATTTAAGTGATTAAGGTAATTAAAATCTTCGCCTTTCTTCATCAGACTACACATGCAGAAATTAAGCTGGCATTTACGACCTAATTTTATTTCAATCGGATTTTGAAAAGAGTGCATGGCACGCGGGAGATGTCCGTCGTCCGAGCCTGTGAGAGTCGAACGTTGGACGGACTGAATATAGGCTGTGCCGCAATACGTAGCCGCACTGCGGAACGGTATTGTAACCACCGTGCGCCGGACAGGTGGGATGAGGCATAGGGGCTGTTCCAGCGCCCTCACCCACCCTCACCCGGAATAGGTTGAGGCGTGCCCGCTGGAGGTGCGGTGGAGCGGTGCGCGGGAACGAGCGGTAGAGACTCGGTGGAATTATCAGCTGTTGGCCATCATTTGTTTGGGTGCGAATTCACGGTCACGGTCTCCGCTGTAATGCGAGCTGCACACTAGGCCATTCGGCGAGCGATATCACTGCGACATTCTGCGGTTCCGCGGTGTTTAGCACAGAAAAAGCTCGTCCGGGCCAGCTTTATTCCGCGATATCGCGCGCCAAATGACGCAGTGTGCGGCCGCCATTTACATACATTATTTTATTCCTCGCAGTTTTGCGTTTTACCGTGCGTGTCAGAAATTTGTTCAGGTACTTTTATCCACCGTGCGTTTCACATAGATCTAAACAACAATGGAATCCATGCAAAAGCTGTCCACAATGCTCTTCGCGAATGGCGCCGAAAAATGTTTACAAAAGTGTGTCACTGGTGCGCCATAGCTGCCGTAATCCGACTTTGCCCAATCTCATCCGCTCGACGAGCGGTTGAGATTTTGCTCATCCGGTTGAGGTTGGTAGAGGCTCAACCGATTTTAGTTGAGGCGCGGGAACGGCCGGTGGAGAAAATAAGACCTCCACCTAATCCGGATGAGGGTGCTGGAACAGCCCCATAGGCATGCCGAAATCGTGAATTAAACAGAAACGCGTTGATGATTTAACACTATTTCAGTCAGCAAAATTAAGTGTCAGATTTCCCCTTACATCTCGGACAACCTCTGAGACGCGAATGAGAGGAATTGCAGCTCATCGGCCGGTGAAGGCTGAAGGGAATAATTAGCGTTTGGAGGTTCACGAGTGTTCTGATCACTGATTTCACGTAATTCCACTTTTTCACGGACATGACATAGTGTCAGGATATTCGTCAACAATGTTACGCCCCTGGGCTGGCACGCACGGACCTGCGTTGTTGTACATCTCGATGGCTTCCTTGAACATGCCGCCGTCCATGAAGAGCTTCTCGGCGGTGGCGTGGTCGCCGATCTGAGCGAAGTGGTTTCCCAGCTTCAGCAGGTACGGTGAGATGTCCTGCTCGTCACCAGCCGCCTGCGATCACCAGCCGCACAGGAGGAGCAGGTCAGAACCGACAGGTGAGATGTCCTGCTCGTCACCAGCCGCACAGGAGGAGCAGGTCAGAACCGACAGGTGAGATGTCCTGCTCGTCACCTGCATCACAGGAGGAGCAGGTCAGAACCGACAGGTGAGATGTCCTGCTCGTCACCAGCGTCACAGGAGGAGCAGGTCGGAACCGACAGGCGAGATGTCCTGCTCGTCACCAGCCGCACAGGAGGAGCAGGTCAGAACTGACAGGTGAGATGTCCTGCTCGTCACCAGCCGCACAGGAGGAGCAGGTCGGAACCGACAGGCGAGATGTCCTGCTCGTCACCAGCCGCACAGGAGGAGCGTGTCAGAACCGAAAGGTGAGATGTCCTGCTCGTCACCAGCGTCACCAGCCGCACAGGAGGAGCAGGTCAGAACCGACAGGTGAGATGTCCTGCTCGTCACCAGCCGCACAGGAGGAGCAGGTCAAACCGACAGGTGAGATGTCCTGCTCGTCACCAGCCGCACAGGAGGAGCAGGTCAGAACCGACAGGTGAGATGTCCTGCTCGTCACCAGCGTCACAGGAGGAGCAGGTCAAACCGACAGGTGAGATGTCCTGCTCGTCACCAGCCGCACAGGAGGAGCAGGTCAAACCGACAGGTGAGATGTCCTGCTCGTCACCAGCCGCACAGGAGGAGCAGGTCAGAACCGACAGGTGAGATGTCCTGCTCGTCACCAGCCGCCTTCGACAGCCGCACAGGAGGAGCAGGTCAGAACCGACAGGTGAGATATCCTGCTCGTCACCAGCGTCACAGGAGGAGCAGGTCAAACCGACAGGTGAGATGTCCTGCTCGTCACCAGCCGCACAGGAGGAGCAGGTCAGAACCGACAGGTGAGATGTCCTGCTCGTCACCAGCCGCCTTCGACAGCCGCACAGGAGGAGCAGGTCAGAACCGACAGGTGAGATGTCCTGCTCGTCACCAGCCGCACAGGAGGAGCAGGTCAGCACCGACAGGTGAGATGTCCTGCTCGTCACCAGCCGCACAGGAGGAGCAGGTCAGAACCGACAGGTGAGATGTCCTGCTCGTCACCAGCCGCACATGAGGAGCAGGTCAGAACCGACAGGTGAGATGTCCTGCTCGTCACCAGCGTCACAGGAGGAGCAGGTCAAACCGACAGGTGAGATGTCCTGCTCGTCACCAGCCGCACAGGAGGAGCAGGTCAGAACCGACAGGTGAGATGTCCTGCTCGTCACCAGCCGCACAGGAGGAGCAGGTCAGAACCGACAGGTGAGATGTCCTGCTCGTCACCAGCCGCACATGAGGAGCAGGTCAAACCGACAGGTAAGATGTCCTGCTCGTCACCAGCCGCACAGGAGTAGCAGGTCAGAACCGACAGGTGAGATGTCCTGCTCGTCACCAGCCGCACAGGAGGAGCAGGTCAGAACCGACAGGTGAGATGTCCTGCTCGTCACCAGCCGCACATGAGGAGCAGGTCAGAACCGACAGGTGAGATGTCCTGCTCGTCACCAGCCGCACAGGAGGAGCAGGTCAGAACCGACAGGTGAGATGTCCTGCTCGTCACCAGCCGCCTTCGACAGCCGCACAGGAGGAGCAGGTCAGAACCGACAGGTGAGATGTCCTGCTCGTCACCAGCCGCACAGGAGGAGCAGGTCAGAACCGACAGGTGAGATGTCCTGCTCGTCACCAGCCGCACAGGAGGAGCGTGTCAGAACCGACAGGTGAGATGTCCTGCTCGTCACCAGCGTCACAGGAGGAGCAGGTCAGAACCGACAGGTGAGATGTCCTGCTCGTCACCAGCGTCACAGGAGGAGCAGGTCAAACCGACAGGTGAGATGTCCTGCTCGTCACCAGCCGCACAGGAGGAGCAGGTCAGAACCGACAGGTGAGATGTCCTGCTCGTCACCAGCCGCACAGGAGGAGCAGGTCAGAACCGACAGGTGAGATGCCCTGCTCGTCACCAGCGTCACAGGAGGAGCAGGTCAGAACCGACAGGTGAGATGTCCTGCTCGTCACCAGCGTCACAGGAGGAGCAGGTCAAACCGACAGGTGAGATGTCCTGCTCGTCACCAGCCGCACAGGAGGAGCAGGTCAGAACCGACAGGTGAGATGTCCTGCTCGTCACCAGCCGCCTTCGACAGCCGCACAGGAGGAGCAGGTCAGAACCGACAGGCGAGATGTCCTGCTCGTCACCAGCCGCACAGGAGGAGCAGGTCAGAACCGACAGGTGAGATGTCCTGCTCGTCACCAGCCGCACAGGAGGAGCAGGTCGGAACCGACAGGCGAGATGTCCTGCTCGTCACCAGCCGCACAGGAGGAGCGTGTCAGAACCGAAAGGTGAGATGTCCTGCTCGTCACCAGCGTCACCAGCCGCACAGGAGGAGCAGGTCAGAACCGACAGGTGAGATGTCCTGCTCGTCACCAGCCGCACAGGAGGAGCAGGTCAGAACCGACAGGTGAGATGTCCTGCTCGTCACCAGCCGCCTTCGACAGCCGCACAGGAGGAGCAGGTCAGAACCGACAGGTGAGATGTCCTGCTCGTCACCAGCCGCACAGGAGGAGCAGGTCAGAACCGACAGGTGAGATGTCCTGCTCGTCACCAGCCGCACAGGAGGAGCAGGTCAGAACCGACAGGTGAGATGCCCTGCTCGTCACCAGCGTCACAGGAGGAGCAGGTCAGAACCGACAGGTGAGATGTCCTGCTCGTCACCAGCGTCACAGGAGGAGCAGGTCAAACCGACAGGTGAGATGTCCTGCTCGTCACCAGCCGCACAGGAGGAGCAGGTCAGAACCGACAGGTGAGATGTCCTGCTCGTCACCAGCCGCCTTCGACAGCCGCACAGGAGGAGCAGGTCAGAACCGACAGGTGAGATGTCCTGCTCGTCACCAGCCGCACAGGAGGAGCAGGTCAGAACCGACAGGTGAGATGTCCTGCTCGTCACCAGCCGCACAGGAGGAGCAGGTCAGAACCGACATGTGAGATGTCCTGCTCGTCACCAGCGTCACAGGAGGAGCGTGTCAGAACCGACAGGTGAGATGTCCTGCTCGTCACCAGCCGCACAGGAGGAGCAGGTCAGAACCGACAGGTGAGATGTCCTGGTCGTCACCAGCCGCACAGGAGGAGCAGGTCAGAACCGACAGGCGACAGCCGGTACACGGACACAGTGATAACACGGTGGGGGAAACTGACTGCATATAGGAGACAGGCACAGCTCATTTCCGTGGAAATGGCTGTTAAAGTCGAATGCATGCACACAGCACATGGACACAACAAAGCAAAACGGGACTCAAAGGACGGGTTTCACACAGAGTGACCAGGATCGAATAGGTAACGACTTAGAAGCACATACCTTTTTCTTTTTCTTCTTCTTCTTGTGCCCCTCAGCATCAGCTTGTGCGGCTCCAGGATTTTGAGCGAGGTACCCCTTTCGGATGTGGAGAAGGATTGAGGAAAAGGTAAGGACTTATCAAATGTCATGTTTTAAGCACGTCCAAAGACTGAGAGAAAAAGGCATGTGTGGACAGAAACATTGGATCGCACAAGCTACGTGTACGGCCTTAGGAATAATACAATAGGCACCCGGGCACCGACACCAGTCACAGCCCGCAGCAGACCACGTAACATGGCACGCCGGTGGTCACCCGCTCCCGACGCCGGCACCTCGGCCCTCCCCTCCCTGCTGACAGTGGCCACTCAGCCCTCCCCTCCCTGCTGAGACGGTGGTCACCCGCTCCCGACGCCGGCACCTCGGCCCTACCCTCCCTGCTGACAGTGGCCACTCAGCCCTCCCCTCCCTGCTGAGACGGTGGTCACCCGCTCCCGACGCCGGCACCTCAGCCCTCCCCTCCCTGCTGACAGTGGCCACTCAGCCCTCCCCTCCCTGCTGAGACGGTGGTCACCCGCTCCCGACGCCGGCACCTCGGCCCTCCCCTCCCTGCTGACAGTGGCCACTCAGCCCTCCCCTCCCTGCTGAGACGGTGGTCACCCGCTCCCGACGCCGGCACCTCGGCCCTCCCCTCCCTGCTGACAGTGGCCACTCAGCCCTCCCCTCCCTGCTGAGACGGTGGTCACCCGCTCCCGACGCCGGCACCTCGGCCCTCCACTCCCTGCTGACAGTGACCACTCAGCCCTCCCCTCCCTGCTGACAGTGGCCACTCAGCTCTCCCCTCCCTACTGACAGTGGCCACTCAACCCTCCCCTCCCTGCTGACAGTGGCCACTCAGCCCTCCCCTCCCTGCTGACAGTGGCCACTCAGCCCTCCCCTCCCTGATGAGACGGTGGTCACCCACTCCCGACGTCGGCACCTCAGCCCTCCCCTCCCTGCTGACAGTGGCCACTCAGCCCTCCCCTCCCTGCTGAGACGGTGGTCACCCGCTCCCGACGCCGGCACCTCGGCCCTCCCCTCCCTGCTGACAGTGGCCACTCAGCCCTCCCCTCCCTGCTGACAGTGGCCACTCAGCCCTCCCCTCCCTGCTGACAGTGGCCACTCAGTCCTCCCCTCCCTGCTGACAGTGGCCACTCGGCCCTCCCCTTCCCTGCTGACAGTGGCCACTCAGCCCTCCCCTCCCTGCTGACAGTGGCCACTCGGCCCTCCCCTTCCCTGCTGACAGTGGCCACTCGGCCCTCCCCTTCCCTGCTGACAGTGGCCACTCAGTCCTCCCCTCCCTGCTGACAGTGGCCACTCGGCCCTCCCCTTCCCTGCTGACAGTGGCCACTCGGCCCTCCCCTTCCCTGCTGACAGTGGCCACTCAGCCCTCCCCTCACTGCTGACAGTGGCCACTCAGCCCTCGGCGCCGACATCCCGGCCCACCCATGGCCAGTCAGATCACTGACCTGCACGATCTGTCCGATCGGTGGAGGCCCACCCAGGGCCAGTCAGATCACTGACCTGCTGACCACAGACCACAGTCAGGTCACTGACCTGCACGATCTGCATGGCCTTCTTCCACTGCCGGGCGTGGACGGCGGCGTCCAGCGCCTTGATCGTCTTGCCGGCCTCGATGTAGTGGCTGATGGCGGCGTCTGTCTCCCGCTTGGAGACCAGGTAGTCACCCCACTCCTCCTCCAGCTGAACCACCACTGTGAACAGGGGGAACAGGGGGAACAGGGGGAACAGGGGGAACAGGGTGAACAGGGGGAACAGGGGGAACAGGGCGGGTCAGCTGGGAGACCCCACTCCTCCTCCAGCTGAACCACCGCTGGGAACAGGGGGAACAGGGCGGGTCAGCTGGGGGACCAGGACCAGGGAGACCCCACTCCTCCTCCAGCTGAACCACCACTGGGAACAGGGGGGAACAGGGGGAACAGGGGGAACAGGGTGAACAGGGTGAACAGGGTGAACAGGGGGAACAGGGGGAACAGGGGGAACAGGGGGAACAGGGGGAACAGGGTGAACAGGGGCAACAGGGGAAACAGGGCGGGTTAGCAACGCTGCGGACCATATTCCCGGAGACGATCAAGGTTCAGTCAAGGATCCAATCAGGAGTGGGGCCAGGGGTCCGGTCATTCCAGTGGCCACTTTGACCCGGATCGCAACCAAACCAGATAAACGAGCTCAGCAAAGCGGTATGTAACTCTGTCGGGAACGGTGTCTGGCGGCCCACCTTCCGGGAAGTTGGATCTGGCCAGCGCCACGGCGCGCGGGTAGGCGCTGCCCCGCCTGAAGCAGTCTAGTGCCGGCTCCAGCTCGTTCACCCGCTGGTACATCTCACCGGCCTTCTCAAACAGCTCGGCGGTGATGAGCGCCTGCGCGATGCCGTTGATCAGGCCCACGTTGTTCGCGAGCTCGGGCGTGTTGAGCGTCACCCTGCCGGTGGTCAGAGGGGCCGGGTCAGTGGAGACACTCACCGGCCGTCAGCTCAGCCGGCTGAACACCAGGCACACAGGCACACATAGATCAGAAGATCGAACGCATAAGAACACCAGCAGATGCCTTCATCGCAGCCCGGCCGACTTCCGCGCTAGGACGATAAATACCGCCTGCCATCAGATTAACAGCGGCCGTGTCTGTGAGCCGGCGTGCCCACCTGGCGGCTTTGGCCGGCAGTCCGCTGCGCAGGTACAGCTGGACGGCGTGGATGAAGTCTCCCTCCTGCTCCTTCAGCTCACCGGCCTTCTCCTCCTGGCGGGTAGTCATCAGCCACTGGTGGTAGTTGGCGCGCAGCTGCGCCAGCTCCGGGTGACGCCGCGTCTCGGCCACCTGCAGCGCTGCAGAAACACACACAGACAGAGACAGGGAAGTCACGCCGCAGCGCTGCAGAAACACACACAGACAGAGACAGGGAAGTCACGCCGCAGCGCTGCAGAAACACACAGACAGAGACAGGGAAGTCACGCCGCAGCGCTGCAGAAACACACACAGACAGAGACAGGGAAG
The DNA here is from genome assembly GCA_036785665.1 of Chirona hameri. Taxonomy (NCBI): domain Eukaryota; kingdom Metazoa; phylum Arthropoda; class Thecostraca; order Balanomorpha; family Balanidae; genus Chirona; species Chirona hameri. Next base: position 105,283 of record JAXIVJ010000901.1, read on the forward strand.
TCACGCCGCAGCGCTGCAGAAACACACAGACAGAGACAGGGAAGTCACGCCGCAGCGCTGCAGAAACACACACAGACAGAGACAGGGAAGTCACGCCGCAGCGCTGCAGAAACACACACAGACAGAGACAGGGAAGTCACGCCGCAGCGCTGCAGAAACACACAGACAGAGACAGGGAAGTCACGCCGCAGCGCTGCAGAAACACACAGACAGAGACAGGGAAGTCACGCCGCAGCGCTGCAGAAACACACACAGACAGAGACAGGGAAGTCACGCCGCAGCGCTGCAGAAACACACAGACAGAGACAGGGAAGTCACGCCGCAGCGCTGCAGAAACACACACAGACAGAGACAGGGAAGTCACGCCGCAGCGCTGCAGAAACACACACAGACAGAGACAGGGAAGTCACGCCGCAGCGCTGCAGAAACACACAGACAGAGACAGGGAAGTCACGCCGCAGCGCTGCAGAAACACACAGACAGAGACAGGGAAGTCACGCCGCAGCGCTGCAGAAACACACACAGACAGAGACAGGGAAGTCACGCCGCAGCGCTGCAGAAACACACACAGACAGAGACAGGGAAGTCACGCCGCAGCGCTGCAGAAACACACAGACAGAGACAGGGAAGTCACGCCGCAGCGCTGCAGAAACACACACAGACAGAGACAGGGAAGTCACGCCGCAGCGCTGCAGAAACACACAGACAGAGACAGGGAAGTCACGCCGCAGCGCTGCAGAAACACACACAGACAGAGACAGGGAAGTCACGCCGCAGCGCTGCAGAAACACACAGACAGAGACAGGGAAGTCACGCCGCAGCGCTGCAGAAACACACACAGACAGAGACAGGGAAGTCACGCCGCAGCGCTGCAGAAACACACACAGACAGAGACAGGGAAGTCACGCCGCAGCGCTGCAGAAACACACACAGACAGAGACAGAGAAGTCACGCCGCAGCGCTGCAGAAACACACAGACAGAGACAGGGAAGTCACGCCGCAGCGCTGCAGAAACACACACAGACAGAGACAGGGAAGTCACGCCGCAGCGCTGCAGAAACACACACAGACAGAGACAGGGAAGTCACGCCGCAGCGCTGCAGAAACACACACAGACAGAGACAGGGAAGTCACGCCGCAGCGCTGCAGAAACACACACAGACAGAGACAGGGAAGTCACGCCGCAGCGCTGCAGAAACACACAGACAGAGACAGGGAAGTCACGCCGCAGCGCTGCAGAAACACACAGACAGACAGACAGGGAAGTCACGCCGCAGCGCTGCAGAAACACACACAGACAGAGACAGGGAAGTCACGCCGCAGCGCTGCAGAAACACACACAGACAGAGACAGGGAAGTCACGCCGCAGCGCTGCAGAAACACACAGACAGAGACAGGGAAGTCACGCCGCAGCGCTGTAGAACACACACACAGACAGAGACAGGGAAGTCACGCCGCAGCGCTGCAGAAACACACACAGACAGAGACAGGGAAGTCACGCCGCAGCGCTGCAGAAACACACAGACAGAGACAGGGAAGTCACGCCGCAGCGCTGCAGAAACACACACAGACAGAGACAGGGAAGTCACGCCGCAGCGCTGCAGAAACACACAGACAGAGACAGGGAAGTCACGCCGCAGCGCTGCAGAAACACACAGACAGAGACAGGGAAGTCACGCCGCAGCGCTGCAGAAACACACACAGACAGAGACAGGAAAGTCACGCCGCAGCGCTGCAGAAACACACACAGACAGACAGGGAAGTCACGCCGCAGCGCTGCAGAAACACACAGACAGAGACAGGGAAGTCACGCCGCAGCGCTGCAGAAACACACAGACAGAGACAGGGAAGTCACGCCGCAGCGCTGCAGAAACACACACACAGACAGAGACAGGGAAGTCACGCCGCAGCGCTGCAGAAACACACACAGACAGAGACAGGGAAGTCACGCCGCAGCGCTGCAGAAACACACAGACAGAGACAGGGAAGTCACGCCGCAGCGCTGCAGAAACACACACAGACAGAGACAGGGAAGTCACGCCGCAGCGCTGCAGAAACACACAGACAGAGACAGGGAAGTCACGCCGCAGCGCTGCAGAAACACACACAGACAGAGACAGGGAAGTCACGCCGCAGCGCTGCAGAAACACACAGACAGAGACAGGGAAGTCACGCCGCAGTGCTGCAGAAACACACACAGACAGAGACAGGGAAGTCACGCCGCAGCGCTGCAGAAACACACACAGACAGAGACAGGGAAGTCACGCCGCAGCGCTGCAGAAACACACACAGACAGAGACAGGGAAGTCACGCCGCAGCGCTGCAGAAACACACAGACAGAGACAGGGAAGTCACGCCGCAGCGCTGCAGAAACACACAGACAGAGACAGGGAAGTCACGCCGCAGCGCTGCAGAAACACACACAGACAGAGACAGGGAAGTCACGCCGCAGCGCTGCAGAAACACACACAGACAGAGACAAGGAAGTCACGCCGCAGCGCTGCAGAAACACACACAGACAGAGACAGGGAAGTCACGCCGCAGCGCTGCAGAAACACACAGACAGAGACAGGGAAGTCACGCCGCAGCGCTGCAGAAACACACAGACAGACAGACAGGGAAGTCACGCCGCAGCGCTGCAGAAACACACACAGACAGAGACAGGGAAGTCACGCCGCAGCGCTGCAGAAACACACACAGACAGAGACAGGGAAGTCACGCCGCAGCGCTGCAGAAACACACAGACAGAGACAGGGAAGTCACGCCGCAGCGCTGTAGAACACACACACAGACAGAGACAGGGAAGTCACGCCGCAGCGCTGCAGAAACACACACAGACAGAGACAGGGAAGTCACGCCGCAGCGCTGCAGAAACACACACAGACAGAGACAGGAAAGTCACGCCGCAGCGCTGCAGAAACACACACAGACAGACAGGGAAGTCACGCCGCAGCGCTGCAGAAACACACAGACAGAGACAGGGAAGTCACGCCGCAGCGCTGCAGAAACACACAGACAGAGACAGGGAAGTCACGCCGCAGCGCTGCAGAAACACACACACAGACAGAGACAGGGAAGTCACGCCGCAGCGCTGCAGAAACACACACAGACAGAGACAGGGAAGTCACGCCGCAGCGCTGCAGAAACACACAGACAGAGACAGGGAAGTCACGCCGCAGCGCTGCAGAAACACACACAGACAGAGACAGGGAAGTCACGCCGCAGCGCTGCAGAAACACACAGACAGAGACAGGGAAGTCACGCCGCAGCGCTGCAGAAACACACACAGACAGAGACAGGGAAGTCACGCCGCAGCGCTGCAGAAACACACAGACAGAGACAGGGAAGTCACGCCGCAGTGCTGCAGAAACACACACAGACAGAGACAGGGAAGTCACGCCGCAGCGCTGCAGAAACACACACAGACAGAGACAGGGAAGTCACGCCGCAGCGCTGCAGAAACACACACAGACAGAGACAGGGAAGTCACGCCGCAGCGCTGCAGAAACACACAGACAGAGACAGGGAAGTCACGCCGCAGCGCTGCAGAAACACACAGACAGAGACAGGGAAGTCACGCCGCAGCGCTGCAGAAACACACACAGACAGAGACAGGGAAGTCACGCCGCAGCGCTGCAGAAACACACACAGACAGAGACAAGGAAGTCACGCCGCAGCGCTGCAGAAACACACACAGACAGAGACAGGGAAGTCACGCCGCAGCGCTGCAGAAACACACAGACAGAGACAGGGAAGTCACGCCGCAGCGCTGCAGAAACACACAGACAGACAGACAGGGAAGTCACGCCGCAGCGCTGCAGAAACACACACAGACAGAGACAGGGAAGTCACGCCGCAGCGCTGCAGAAACACACACAGACAGAGACAGGGAAGTCACGCCGCAGCGCTGCAGAAACACACAGACAGAGACAGGGAAGTCACGCCGCAGCGCTGTAGAACACACACACAGACAGAGACAGGGAAGTCACGCCGCAGCGCTGCAGAAACACACACAGACAGAGACAGGGAAGTCACGCCGCAGCGCTGCAGAAACACACAGACAGAGACAGGGAAGTCACGCCGCAGCGCTGCAGAAACACACACAGACAGAGACAGGGAAGTCACGCCGCAGCGCTGCAGAAACACACACAGACATAGACAGGGAAGTCACGCCGCAGCGCTGCAGAAACACACAGACAGAGACAGGGAAGTCACGCAGCAGCGCTGCAGAAACACACAGACAGAGACAGGGAAGTCACGCCGCAGCGCTGCAGAAACACACACAGACAGAGACAGGGAAGTCACGCCGCAGCGCTGCAGAAACACACAGACAGAGACAGGGAAGTCACGCCGCAGCGCTGCAGAAACACACACAGACAGAGACAGGGAAGTCACGCCGCAGCGCTGCAGAAACACACACAGACAGAGACAGGGAAGTCACGCCGCAGCGCTGCAGAAACACACAGACAGAGACAGGGAAGTCACGCCGCAGCGCTGCAGAAACACACAGACAGAGACAGGGAAGTCACGCCGCAGCGCTGCAGAAACACACACAGACAGAGACAGGGAAGTCACGCCGCAGCGCTGCAGAAACACACAGACAGAGACAGGGAAGTCACGCCGCAGCGCTGCAGAAACACACAGACAGACAGGGAAGTCACGCCGCAGCGCTGCAGAAACACACACAGACAGAGACAGGGAAGTCACGCCGCAGCGCTGCAGAAACACACAGACAGAGACAGGGAAGTCACGCCGCAGCGCTGCAGAAACACACACAGACAGAGACAGGGAAGTCACGCCGCAGCGCTGCAGAAACACACACAGACAGAGACAGGGAAGTCACGCCGCAGCGCTGCAGAAACACACAGACAGAGACAGGGAAGTCACGCCGCAGCGCTGCAGAAACACACACAGACCGAGACAGGGAAGTAACGCCGCAGCGCTGCAGAAACACACAGACAGAGACAGGGAAGTCACGCCGCAGCGCTGCAGAAACACACACAGACAGAGACAGGGAAGTCACGCCGCAGCGCTGCAGAAACACACAGACAGAGACAGGGAAGTCACGCCGCAGCGCTGCAGAAACACACACAGACCGAGACAGGGAAGTCACGCCGCAGCGCTGCAGAAACACACAGACAGAGACAGGGAAGTCACGCCGCAGCGCTGGAGAAACACACAGACAGAGACAGGGAAGTCACGCCGCAGCGCTGCAGAAACACACACAGACAGAGACAGGGAAGTCACGCCGCAGCGCTGCAGAAACACACAGACAGAGACAGGGAAGTCACGCCGCAGCGCTGCAGAAACACACAGACAGACAGACAGGGAAGTCACGCCGCAGCGCTGCAGAAACACACACAGACAGAGACAGGGAAGTCACGCCGCAGCGCTGCAGAAACACACACAGACAGAGACAGGGAAGTCACGCCGCAGCGCTGCAGAAACACACAGACAGAGACAGGGAAGTCACGCCGCAGCGCTGCAGAAACACACAGACAGAGACAGGGAAGTCACGCCGCAGCGCTGCAGAAACACACACAGACAGAGACAGGGAAGTCACGCCGCAGCGCTGCAGAAACACACAGACAGACAGGGAAGTCACGCCGCAGCGCTGCAGAAACACACACAGACAGAGACAGGGAAGTCACGCCGCAGCGCTGTAGAAACACACACAGACAGAGACAGGGAAGTCACGCCACAGCGCTGCAGAAACACACAGACAGAGACAGGGAAGTCACGCCGCAGCGCTGCAGAAACACACAGACCGAGACAGGGAAGTCACGCCGCAGCGCTGCAGAAACACACAGACAGAGACAGGGAAGTCACGCCGCAGCGCTGCAGAAACACACACAGACAGAGACAGGGAAGTCACGCCGCAGCGCTGCAGAAACACACACAGACAGAGACAGGGAAGTCACGCCGCAGCGCTGCAGAAACACACACAGAGACAGGGAAGTCACGCCGCAGCGCTGCAGAAACACACAGACAGAGACAGGGAAGTCACGCCGCAGCGCTGCAGAAACACACAGACGGTGACGATCACAGGAGACGGATAAAACAGACCGTGACGATCACAGGAGACGGATACAACAGACCGTGACGATCACAGGAGACGGATACAACAGACCGTGACGATCACAGGAGACGGATACAAAAGACCGTGACGATCACAGGAGACGGATACAACAGACCGTGACGATCACAGGAGACAGATACAACAGACGGTGACGATCACATGAGACGGATACAACATACCGTGACGATCACAGGAGATATATACAACAGACCGTGACGATCACAGAAGACGGATACAACAGGAGACGGATACAACAGACCGTGACGATCACAGGAGACGGATACAACAGACCGTGACGATCACAGGAGACGGATACAACAGACCGTGACGATCACAGGAGACGGACACAACAGACCGTGACGATCACAGGAGACGGATACAACAGACCGTGACGATCACAGGAGACAGATACAACAGACGGTGACCATCACATGAGACGGATACAACAGACGGTGACGATCACAGGAGACGGATACAACAGACCGTGACGATCACAGGAGACGGATACAACAGACGGTGACGATCACAGGAGACGGATACAACAGACCGTGACGATCACAGGAGACGGATACAACAGGAGACGGATACAACAGACGGTGACGATCACAGGAGACGGATACAACAGACCGTGACGATCACAGGAGACGGATACAACAGACGGTGACGATCACAGGAGACGGATACAACAGACGGTGACGATCACATGAGACGGATACAACAGGAGACGGATACAACAGACCGTGACGATCACAGGAGACGGATACAACAGACGGTGACGATCACAGGAGACGGATACAACAGACCGTGACGATCACAGGAGACGGATATAACAGACCGTGAAGATCACAGGAGACGGATACAACAGACGGTGACGATCACAGGAGACGGATACAACAGGAGACGGGTACAACAGGAGACGGATACAACAGACCGTGACGATCACAGGAGACGGAAACAACAGACCGTGACGATCACAGGAGACGGATACAACAGACCGTGACGATCACAGGAGACAGATACAACAGACGGTGACGATCACATGAGACGGATACAACAGACCGTGACGATCACAGGAGACGGATACAACAGACCGTGACGATCACAGGAGACGGATACAACAGACGGTGACGATCACAGGAGACGGATACAACAGACCGTGACGATCACAGGAGACGGATACAACAGGAGACGGATACAACAGACGGTGACGATCACAGGAGACGGATACAACAGACCGTGACGATCACAGGAGACGGATACAACATACCGTGACGATCACAGGAGACGGATACAACAGGAGACGGGTACAACAGGAGACGGATACAACAGACGGTGACGATCACAGGAGACGGATACAACATACGGTGACGATCACAGGAGACGGATACAACAGACCGTGACGATCACAGGAGACGGATACAACAGACCGTGACGATCACAGGAGACGGAAACAACAGACGGTGACGATCACAGGAGACGGACACAACAGACCGTGACGATCACAGGAGACGGATACAACAGACCGTGACGATCACATGAGACGGATACAACAGGAGACGGATACAACAGGAGACGGGTACAACAGGAGACGGATACAACAGACGGTGACGATCACAGGAGACGGACACAACAGACCGTGACGATCACAGGAGACGGATACAACAGACGGTGACGATCACATGAGACGGATACAACAGACGGTGACGATCACATGAGACGGATACAACAGGATACGGATACAACAGACGGTGACGATCACAGGAGACGGATACAACAGACGGTGACGATCACATGAGACGGATACAACAGGAGACGGATACAACAGACCGTGACGATCACAGGAGACGGATACAACAGACCGTGACGATCACAGGAGACGGATACAACAGACGGTGACGATCACAGGAGACGGATACAACATGAGATGGATACAACAGGAGACGGATACAACATACCGTGACGATCACAGGAGACGGATACAACAGACCGTGACGATCACAGGAGACGGATACAACAGACCGTGACGATCACAGGAGACGGATACAACAGACGGTGACGATCACAGGAGACGGATACAACATACGGTGACGATCACAGTAGACGGATACAACAGGAGACGGATACAACAGACCGTGACGATCACAGGAGACGGATACAACAGACGGTGACGATCACAGGAGACGGATACAACAGACCGTGACGATCACAGGAGACGGATACAAAAGACCGTGACGATCACAGGAGACGGATACAACAGACCGTGACGATCACAGGAGACAGATACAACAGACGGTGACGATCACATGAGACGGATACAACATACCGTGACGATCACAGGAGATATATACAACAGACCGTGACGATCACAGAAGACGGATACAACAGGAGACGGATACAACAGACCGTGACGATCACAGGAGACGGATACAACAGACCGTGACGATCACAGGAGACGGATACAACAGACCGTGACGATCACAGGAGACGGACACAACAGACGGTGACGATCACAGGAGACGGATACAACAGACCGTGACGATCACAGGAGACAGATACAACAGACGGTGACGATCACATGAGACGGATACAACAGACCGTGACGATCACAGGAGACGGATACAACAGACCGTGACGATCACAGGAGACGGATACAACAGACGGTGACGATCACAGGAGACGGATACAACAGACCGTGACGATCACATGAGACGGATACAACAGGATACGGATACAACAGACGGTGACGATCACAGGAGACGGATACAACAGACGGTGACGATCACATGAGACGGATACAACAGGATACGGATACAACAGACGGTGACGATCACAGGAGACGGATACAACAGGAGACGGATACAACAGACGGTGACGATCACAGGAGACGGATACAACAGACCGTGACGATCACAGGAGACGGATACAACAGACCGTGACGATCACAGGAGACGGATACAACAGACGGTGACGATCACAGGAGACGGATACAACAGACCGTGACGATCACAGGAGACGGATACAACAGGAGACGGATACAACAGGACACGGATACAACAGACCGTGACGATCACAGGAGACGGCCACAACATACGGTGACGATCACAGGAGACGGATACAACAGGAGACGGATACAACAGACCGTGACGATCACAGGAGACGGATAAACAGGAGAAGGATACAACAGACCGTGACGATCACACGAGACGGATACAACAGACCGTGACGATCACAGGAGACGGATACAACAGACCGTGACGATCACAGGAGACGGATACAACAGGAGACGGATACAACAGGAGACGGATACAACAGGAGACGGATACAACAGACGGTGACGATCACAGGAGACGGATACAACAGACCGTGACGATCACAGGAGACGGATACAACGGACCGTGACGATCACAGGAGACGGATACAACAGACCGTGACGATTACAGGAGACGAATACAACAGACGGTGACGATTACAGGAGACGGATACAACAGGAGACGGATACAACAGACCGTGACGATCACACGAGACGGATACAACAGACCGTGACGATCACAGGAGACGGATACAACAGACCGTGACGATTACAGGAGACGAATACAACAGGAGACGGATACAACAGACGGTGACGATCACAGGAGACGGATACAACAGACCGTGACGATCACAGGAGACGGATACAACAGACCGTGACGATCACAGTAGACGGACACAACAGACCGTGACGATCACAGGAGACGGATACAACAGACCGTGACGATCACAGGAGACGGATACAACAGACCGTGACGATCACAGGAGACGGATACAACAGACGGTGACGATCACAGGAGACGGATACAACAGACCGTGACGATCACAGGAGACGGATACAACAGACCGTGACGATCACAGGAGACGGATACAACAGACGGTGACGATTACAGGAGACGGATACAACAGACCGTAACGATCACAGGAGATGGATACAACAGACCGTGACGATCACAGGAGACGGATACAACAGGAGACGGATACAACAGACCGTGACGATCACACGAGACGGATACAAAAGACCGTGACGATCACAGGAGACGGATACAACAGACCGTGACGATCACAGGAGACGGATACAACAGACCGTGACGATCACAGTAGACGGACACAACAGACCGTGACGATCACAGGAGACGGATACAACAGACCGTGACGATCACAGGAGACGGATACAACAGACCGTGACGATCACAGGAGACGGATACAACAGACGGTGACGATCACAGGAGACGGATACAACAGACCGTGACGATCACAGGAGACGGATACAACAGGAGACGGATACAACAGACGGTGACGATCACAGGAGACGGATACAACAGGAGACGGATACAACAGACGGTGACGATCACAGGAGACGGATACAACAGACGGTGACGATCACATGAGACGGATACAACAGACCGTGACGATCACAGGAGACGGATACAACAGACCGTGACGATCACATGAGACGGATACAACAGGAGACGGATACAACAGACCGTGACAATCACAGGAGACGGATACAACATACGGTGACGATCACAGGAGACGGATACAACAGACGGTGACGATCACAGGAGACGGATACAACAGACCGTGACGATCACAGGAGACGGATACAACAGACCGTGACGATCACATGAGACGGATACAACAGGAGACGGATACAACAGACCGTGACGATCACAGGAGACGGATACAACATACGGTGACGATCACATGAGACGGATACAACAGGAGACGGATACAACAGACCGTGACGATCACAGGAGACGGATACAACAGACCGTGACGATCACAGGAGACGGATACAACATACGGTGACGATCACAGGAGACAGATACAACAGACCGTGACGATCACAGGAGACGGATACAACAGACGGTGACGATCACAGGAGACGGATACAACAGGAGACGGATACAACAGACCGTGACGATCACAGGAGACGGATACAACATACGGTGACGATCACAGGAGACGGATACAACAGGAGACGGATACAACAGACCGTGACGATCACAGGAGACGGATACAAGAGACCGTGACGATCACAGGAGACGGATACAACAGACGGTGACGATCACAGGAGACGGATACAACAGACCGTGACGATCACAGGAGACGGATACAACAGACCGTGAAGATCACAGGAGACGGATACAACATACGGTGACGATCACAGGAGACGGATACAACAGGAGACGGATACAACAGACGGTGACGATCACAGGAGACGGATACAACATACGGTGACAATCACAGGAGGCGGATACAACAGGAGACTGATACAACAGGAGACGGATACAACAGGAGACGGATACAACAGACCGTGACGATCACAGGATACGGATACAACAGGAGACGGATACAACAGGAGACTGATACAACAGGAGACTGATACAACAGGAGACTGATACAACAGGAGACGGATACAACAGACCGTGACGATCACAGGAGACGGATACAACAGACGGTGACGATCACAGGAGATGGATACAACAGGAGACGGATACAACAGACCGTGACGATCACAGGAGACGGATACAACAGGAGACGGATACAACAGACGGTGACGATCACATGAGACGGATACAACATACCGTGACGATCACAGGAGATATATACAACAGACCGTGACGATCACAGAAGACGGATACAACAGGAGACGGATACAACAGACCGTGACGATCACAGGAGACGGATACAACAGACCGTGACGATCACAGGAGACGGATACAACAGACCGTGACGATCACAGGAGACGGACACAACAGACGGTGACGATCACAGGAGACGGATACAACAGACCGTGACGATCACAGGAGACAGATACAACAGACGGTGACGATCACATGAGACGGATACAACAGACCGTGACGATCACAGGAGACGGATACAACAGACCGTGACGATCACAGGAGACGGATACAACAGACGGTGACGATCACAGGAGACGGATACAACAGACCGTGACGATCACATGAGACGGATACAACAGGATACGGATACAACAGACGGTGACGATCACAGGAGACGGATACAACAGACGGTGACGATCACATGAGACGGATACAACAGGATACGGATACAACAGACGGTGACGATCACAGGAGACGGATACAACAGGAGACGGATACAACAGACGGTGACGATCACAGGAGACGGATACAACAGACCGTGACGATCACAGGAGACGGATACAACAGACCGTGACGATCACAGGAGACGGATACAACAGACGGTGACGATCACAGGAGACGGATACAACAGACCGTGACGATCACAGGAGACGGATACAACAGGAGACGGATACAACAGGACACGGATACAACAGACCGTGACGATCACAGGAGACGGCCACAACATACGGTGACGATCACAGGAGACGGATACAACAGGAGACGGATACAACAGACCGTGACGATCACAGGAGACGGATAAACAGGAGAAGGATACAACAGACCGTGACGATCACACGAGACGGATACAACAGACCGTGACGATCACAGGAGACGGATACAACAGACCGTGACGATCACAGGAGACGGATACAACAGGAGACGGATACAACAGGAGACGGATACAACAGGAGACGGATACAACAGACGGTGACGATCACAGGAGACGGATACAACAGACCGTGACGATCACAGGAGACGGATACAACGGACCGTGACGATCACAGGAGACGGATACAACAGACCGTGACGATTACAGGAGACGAATACAACAGACGGTGACGATTACAGGAGACGGATACAACAGGAGACGGATACAACAGACCGTGACGATCACACGAGACGGATACAACAGACCGTGACGATCACAGGAGACGGATACAACAGACCGTGACGATTACAGGAGACGAATACAACAGGAGACGGATACAACAGACGGTGACGATCACAGGAGACGGATACAACAGACCGTGACGATCACAGGAGACGGATACAACAGACCGTGACGATCACAGTAGACGGACACAACAGACCGTGACGATCACAGGAGACGGATACAACAGACCGTGACGATCACAGGAGACGGATACAACAGACCGTGACGATCACAGGAGACGGATACAACAGACGGTGACGATCACAGGAGACGGATACAACAGACCGTGACGATCACAGGAGACGGATACAACAGACCGTGACGATCACAGGAGACGGATACAACAGACGGTGACGATTACAGGAGACGGATACAACAGACCGTAACGATCACAGGAGATGGATACAACAGACCGTGACGATCACAGGAGACGGATACAACAGGAGACGGATACAACAGACCGTGACGATCACACGAGACGGATACAAAAGACCGTGACGATCACAGGAGACGGATACAACAGACCGTGACGATCACAGGAGACGGATACAACAGACCGTGACGATCACAGTAGACGGACACAACAGACCGTGACGATCACAGGAGACGGATACAACAGACCGTGACGATCACAGGAGACGGATACAACAGACCGTGACGATCACAGGAGACGGATACAACAGACGGTGACGATCACAGGAGACGGATACAACAGACCGTGACGATCACAGGAGACGGATACAACAGGAGACGGATACAACAGACGGTGACGATCACAGGAGACGGATACAACAGGAGACGGATACAACAGACGGTGACGATCACAGGAGACGGATACAACAGACGGTGACGATCACATGAGACGGATACAACAGACCGTGACGATCACAGGAGACGGATACAACAGACCGTGACGATCACATGAGACGGATACAACAGGAGACGGATACAACAGACCGTGACAATCACAGGAGACGGATACAACATACGGTGACGATCACAGGAGACGGATACAACAGACGGTGACGATCACAGGAGACGGATACAACAGACCGTGACGATCACAGGAGACGGATACAACAGACCGTGACGATCACATGAGACGGATACAACAGGAGACGGATACAACAGACCGTGACGATCACAGGAGACGGATACAACATACGGTGACGATCACATGAGACGGATACAACAGGAGACGGATACAACAGACCGTGACGATCACAGGAGACGGATACAACAGACCGTGACGATCACAGGAGACGGATACAACATACGGTGACGATCACAGGAGACAGATACAACAGACCGTGACGATCACAGGAGACGGATACAACAGACGGTGACGATCACAGGAGACGGATACAACAGGAGACGGATACAACAGACCGTGACGATCACAGGAGACGGATACAACATACGGTGACGATCACAGGAGACGGATACAACAGGAGACGGATACAACAGACCGTGACGATCACAGGAGACGGATACAAGAGACCGTGACGATCACAGGAGACGGATACAACAGACGGTGACGATCACAGGAGACGGATACAACAGACCGTGACGATCACAGGAGACGGATACAACAGACCGTGAAGATCACAGGAGACGGATACAACATACGGTGACGATCACAGGAGACGGATACAACAGGAGACGGATACAACAGACGGTGACGATCACAGGAGACGGATACAACATACGGTGACAATCACAGGAGGCGGATACAACAGGAGACTGATACAACAGGAGACGGATACAACAGGAGACGGATACAACAGACCGTGACGATCACAGGATACGGATACAACAGGAGACGGATACAACAGGAGACTGATACAACAGGAGACTGATACAACAGGAGACTGATACAACAGGAGACGGATACAACAGACCGTGACGATCACAGGAGACGGATACAACAGACGGTGACGATCACAGGAGATGGATACAACAGGAGACGGATACAACAGACCGTGACGATCACAGGAGACGGATACAACAGGAGACGGATACAACAGACCGTGACGATCACAGGAGACGGATACAACAGACGGTGACGATCACAGGAGATGGATACAACAGGAGACGGATACAACAGACCGTGACGATCACAGGAGACGGATACAACAGACGGTGACGATCACAGGAGACGGATACAACAGGAGACGGATACAACAGACCGTGACGATCACAGGAGACGGATACAACAGACCGTGACGATCACAGGAGACGGATACAACGGACGGTGACGATCACAGGAGACGGATACAACAGACGGTGACGATCACAGGATACGGATACAACATACCGTGACGATCACAGGAGACGGATACAACAGACCGTGACGATCACAGGAGACGGATACAACAGACCGTGACGATCACAGGAGACGGAAACAACAGACGGTGACGATCACAGGAGACGGATACAACAGACCGTGACGATCACAGGAGACGGAAACAACAGACCGTGACGATCACAGGAGACGGATACAACAGACCGTGACGATCACAGGAGACGGATACAACAGACGGTGACGATCACAGGAGACGGATACAACATACGGTGACGATCACAGGAGACGGATACAACAGACCGTGACGATCACAGTAGACGGATACAACAGGAGACGGATACAACAGACCGTGACGATCATAGGAGACGGATACAGCAGACCGTGACGATCACAGGAGACGGATACAACAGACCGTGACGATCACAGGAGACGGATACAACAGACCGTGACGATTACAGGAGACGGATACAACCTACGGTGACGATCACATGATACGGATACAACAGACCGTGACGATCACAGGAGACGGATACAGCAGACCGTGACGATCACAGGAGACGGATACAACAGACCGTGACGATCACAGGAGACGGAAACAACAGGAGACGGATACAACAGACCGTGACGATCATAGGAGACGGATACAGCAGACTGTGACGATCACAGGAGACGGATACAACAGACCGTGACGATCACAGGAGACGGATACAACAGACCGTGACGATCACAGGAGACGGAAACAACAGACGGTGACGATCACAGGAGACGGATACAACAGACCGTAACGATCACAGGAGACGGATACAACAGACGGTGACGATCACAGGAGACGGATACAACAGACGGTGACGATCACAGGAGACGGATACAACAGACCGTGACGATCACAGTAGACGGATACAACAGGAGACGGATACAACAGACCGTGACGATCATAGGAGACGGATACAGCAGACCGTGACGATCACAGGAGACGGATACAACAGACCGTGACGATCACAGGAGACGCATACAACAGACCGTGACGATTACAGGAGACGGACACAACAGACGGTGACGATCACAGGAGACGGATACAACAGACGGTGACGATCACAGGAGACGGATACAACAGACCGTGACGATCACAGTAGACGGATACAACAGGAGACGGATACAACAGACCGTGACGATCATAGGAGACGGATACAGCAGACCGTGACGATCACAGGAGACGGATACAACAGACCGTGACGATCACAGGAGACGGATACAACAGACCGTGACGATCACAGTAGACGGATACAACAGGAGACGGATACAACAGACCGTGACGATCATAGGAGACGGATACAGCAGACCGTGACGATCACAGGAGACGGATACAGCAGACCGTGACGATCACAGGAGACGGATACAACAGACCGTGACGATCATAGGAGACGGATACAGCAGACCGTGACGATCACAGGAGACGGATACAACAGACCGTGACGATCACAGTAGACGGATACAACAGGAGACAGATACAACAGACCGTGACGATCATAGGAGACGGATACAGCAGACCGTGACGATCACAGGAGACGGATACAACAGACCGTGACGATCACAGGAGACGGATACAACAGACCGTGACGATTACAAAAGACGGATACAACCTACGGTGACGATCACAGGATACGGATACAACAGACCGTGACGATCATAGGAGACGGATACAGCAGACCGTGACGATCACAGGAGACGGATACAACAGACCGTGACTATCACAGGAGACGGAAACAACAGACGGTGACGATAACAGGATACGGATACAACAGACGGTGACGATCACAGGAGACGGATACAACAGGAGACGGATACAACAGACGGTGACGATCACAGGAGACGGATACAACATACGGTGACGATCACAGGATACGGATACAACAGACCGTGACGATCACAGGAGACGGATACAACAGGAGACGGATACAACAGACCGTGACGATCATAGGAGACGGATACAGCAGACCGTGACGATCACAGGCGACGGATACAACAGACCGTGACGATCACAGGAGACGGATACAACAGACCGTGACGATCACAGGAGACGGATACAACCTACGGTGACGATCACAGGAGACGGATGCAACAGACCGTGACGATCACAGGAGACGGATACAACAGACCGTGACGATCACAGGAGACGGATACAACAGGAGACGGATACAACAGGAGACGGATACAACAGGAGACGGATACAACAGACCGTGACGATCACAGGAGACGGATACAACAGACCGTGACGATCACAGGAGACGGATACAACATACCGTGACGATCACAGGAGACGGATACAACAGGAGACGGATACAACAGACCGTGACGATCACATGAGACGGATACAACATACGGTGACGATCACAGGAGACGGATACAACAGACGGTGACGATCACAGGAGATGGATACAACAGACCGTGACGATCACAGGAGACGGATACAACAGACGGTGACGATCACAGGAGACGGATACAACAGACCGTGACGATCACATGAGACGAATACAACAGACGGTGACGATCACAGGAGACGGATACAACAGGAGACGGATACAACAGACCGTGACGATCACAGGAGACGGACACAACAGACCGTGACGATCACAGGAGACGGATACAACAGACCGTGACGATCACAGGAGACGGATACAACAGGATACTGATACAACAGGAGACGGATACAACAGACCGTGACGCTCACAGGAGACGGATACAACAGGAGACTGATACAACAGGAGACTAATACAACAGGAGACGGATACAACAGACCGTGACGATCACAGGAGACGGATACAACAGACGGTGACGATCACAGGAGATGGATACAACAGGATACTGATACAACAGGAGACGGATACAACAGACCGTGACGCTCACAGGAGACGGATACAACAGGAGACGGATACAACAGACCGTGACGATCACAGGAGACGGATACAACAGACCGTGACGATCACAGTAGACGGATACAACAGACCGTGACGATCACAGGAGACGGATACAACAGACCGTGACGATCACAGGAGACGGATACAACAGACGGTGACGATCACAGGAGACGGACACAACAGACCGTGACGATCACAGGAGACGGACACAACAGACCGTGACGATCACAGGAGACGGATACAACGGACGGTGACGTTCACAGGAGACGGATACAACAGGAGACGGATACAACAGGAGACGGATACAACAGACGGTGACGATCACAGGAGACGGACACAACAGACCGTGACGATCACAGGAGACGGATACAACAGACCGTGACGATCATAGGAGACGGATACAACGGACGGTGACGTTCACAGGAGACAGATACAACAGGAGACGGATACAACAGGAGACGGATACAACAGACGGTGACGATCACAGGAGACGGACACAACAGACCGTGACGATCACAGGAGACGGATACAACAGACCGTAACGATCACAGGAGACGGATACAACGGACGGTGACGTTCACAGGAGACGGATACAACAGGAGACGGATACAACAGGAGACGGATACAACAGACGGTGACGATCACAGGAGACGGACACAACAGACCGTGACGATCACAGGAGACGGATACAACAGACCGTGACGATCACAGGAGACGGATACAACAGACCGTGACGATCACAGGAGACGGATACAACAGACGGTGACGATCACAGGAGACGGACACAACAGACCGTGACGATCACAGGAGACGGATACAACGGACCGTGACGATCACAGGAGACGGATACAACAGACCGTGACGATCACAGGAGACGGATACAACAGGAGACGGATACAACAGACCGTGACGATCATAGGAGACGGATACAACAGACCGTGACGATCACAGGCGACGGATACAACAGACCGTGACGCTCACAGGAGACGGATACAACAGACCGTGACGATCACAGGAGACGGATACAACCTACGGTGACGATCACAGGAGACGGATGCAACAGACCGTGACGATCACAGGAGACGGATACAACATACCGTGACGATCACAGGAGACGGATACAACAGGAGACGGGTACAACAGGAGACGGGTACAACAGGAGACAGATACAACAGACGGTGACGATCACAGGAGACGGATACAACAGGAGATGGATACAACAGACCGTGACGATCATAGGAGACGGATACAACAGACCGTGACGATCACAGGCGACGGATACAACAGACCGTGACGATCACAGGAGACGGATACAACGGACCGTGAAGATCACAGGAGACGGATACAACAGACCGTGACGATCACAAAAGACGGATACAACAGACCGTGACGATCACAGGAGACGGATATAACAGGAGACGGATACAACAGGAGACGGATACAACAGACCGTGACGATCACAGGAGACGGATACAACAGGAGACGGATACAACAGACCGTGACGATCACAGGAGACGGATACAACAGACCGTGACGATCACAGGAGACGGATACAACAGACGGTGACGATCGCAGGAGACGGACACAACAGACCGTGACGATCACAGGAGATGGATACAACAGACGGTGACGATCACAGGAGACGGATACAACAGACGGGTGACGATCACAGGAGACGGATACAACAGACCGTGACGATCACAGGAGGCGGATACAACAGACGGTGACGATCACAGGAGACGGATACAACAGACGGTGACGATCACAGAAGACGGATACAACAGACCGTGACGATCACAGTAGACGGATACAACATACCGTGACGATCACAGGAGACGGATACAACAGACGGTGACGATCACAGGAGGCGGATACAACAGACGGTGACGATCACAGGAGACGGATACAACAGACGGTGACGATCACAGAAGACGGATACAACAGACCGTGACGATCACAGTAGACGGATACAACATACGGTGACGATCACAGGAGACGGACACAACAGACCGTGACGATCACAGGAGACGGATACAACAGACCGTGACGATCACAGGAGACGGATACAACAGACCGTGACGATCACAGGAGACGGATACAACAGGAGACGGATACAACAGACCGTGACGATCACAGGAGACGGATACAACAGGAGACGGATACAACAGACCGTGACGATTACAGGAGACGGATACAACAGACCGTGACGATCACAGGAGACGGATACAACAGACCGTGACGATCACAGGAGACGGATACAACAGACCGTGACGATTACAGGAGACGGATACAGCAGACCGTGACGATCACAGGAGACGGATACAACAGGAGACGGTGACGATCACAGGAGACGGATACAACAGACCGTAACGATCACAGGAGACGGATACAACAGACCGTGACGATCACAGGAGACGGATACAACAGACCGTGACGATCACAGGAGACGGATACAACAGACCGTGACGATCACAGGAGACGGATACAACAGACCGTGACGATCACAGGAGACGGATACAACAGACCGTGACGATCACAGGAGACGGATACAACAGGAGACGGATACAACAGACCGTGACGATCACAGGAGACGGATACAACAGGAGACGGATACAACAGACCGTGACGATTACAGGAGACGGATACAACAGACCGTGACGATCACAGGAGACGGATACAACAGACCGTGACGATCACAGGAGACGGATACAACAGACCGTGACGATTACAGGAGACGGATACAGCAGACCGTGACGATCACAGGAGACGGATACAACAGGAGACGGTGACGATCACAGGAGACGGATACAACAGACCGTAACGATCACAGGAGACGGATACAACAGACCGTGACGATCACAGGAGACGGATACAACAAACCGTGACGATCACAGGAGACGGATACAACAGACCGTGACGATCACAGGAGACGGATACAACAGACCGTGACGATCACAGGAGACGGATACAACAGACCGTGACGATCACAGTAGACGGATACAACAGGAGACGGATACAACAGACCGTGACGATCACAGGAGACGGATACAACAGACCGTGACGATCACAGGAGACGGATACAACAGGAGACGGATACAACAGGAGACTGATACAACAGGAGACTGATACAACAGGAGACTGATACAACAGGAGACGGATACAACAGACCGTGACGATCACAGGAGACGGATACAACAGACGGTGACGATCACAGGAGATGGATACAACAGGAGACGGATACAACAGACCGTGACGATCACAGGAGACGGATACAACAGGAGACGGATACAACAGACCGTGACGATCACAGGAGACGGATACAACAGACGGTGACGATCACAGGAGATGGATACAACAGGAGACGGATACAACAGACCGTGACGATCACAGGAGACGGATACAACAGACGGTGACGATCACAGGAGACGGATACAACAGGAGACGGATACAACAGACCGTGACGATCACAGGAGACGGATACAACAGACCGTGACGATCACAGGAGACGGATACAACGGACGGTGACGATCACAGGAGACGGATACAACAGACGGTGACGATCACAGGATACGGATACAACATACCGTGACGATCACAGGAGACGGATACAACAGACCGTGACGATCACAGGAGACGGATACAACAGACCGTGACGATCACAGGAGACGGAAACAACAGACGGTGACGATCACAGGAGACGGATACAACAGACCGTGACGATCACAGGAGACGGAAACAACAGACCGTGACGATCACAGGAGACGGATACAACAGACCGTGACGATCACAGGAGACGGATACAACAGACGGTGACGATCACAGGAGACGGATACAACATACGGTGACGATCACAGGAGACGGATACAACAGACCGTGACGATCACAGTAGACGGATACAACAGGAGACGGATACAACAGACCGTGACGATCATAGGAGACGGATACAGCAGACCGTGACGATCACAGGAGACGGATACAACAGACCGTGACGATCACAGGAGACGGATACAACAGACCGTGACGATTACAGGAGACGGATACAACCTACGGTGACGATCACATGATACGGATACAACAGACCGTGACGATCACAGGAGACGGATACAGCAGACCGTGACGATCACAGGAGACGGATACAACAGACCGTGACGATCACAGGAGACGGAAACAACAGGAGACGGATACAACAGACCGTGACGATCATAGGAGACGGATACAGCAGACTGTGACGATCACAGGAGACGGATACAACAGACCGTGACGATCACAGGAGACGGATACAACAGACCGTGACGATCACAGGAGACGGAAACAACAGACGGTGACGATCACAGGAGACGGATACAACAGACCGTAACGATCACAGGAGACGGATACAACAGACGGTGACGATCACAGGAGACGGATACAACAGACGGTGACGATCACAGGAGACGGATACAACAGACCGTGACGATCACAGTAGACGGATACAACAGGAGACGGATACAACAGACCGTGACGATCATAGGAGACGGATACAGCAGACCGTGACGATCACAGGAGACGGATACAACAGACCGTGACGATCACAGGAGACGCATACAACAGACCGTGACGATTACAGGAGACGGACACAACAGACGGTGACGATCACAGGAGACGGATACAACAGACGGTGACGATCACAGGAGACGGATACAACAGACCGTGACGATCACAGTAGACGGATACAACAGGAGACGGATACAACAGACCGTGACGATCATAGGAGACGGATACAGCAGACCGTGACGATCACAGGAGACGGATACAACAGACCGTGACGATCACAGGAGACGGATACAACAGACCGTGACGATCACAGTAGACGGATACAACAGGAGACGGATACAACAGACCGTGACGATCATAGGAGACGGATACAGCAGACCGTGACGATCACAGGAGACGGATACAGCAGACCGTGACGATCACAGGAGACGGATACAACAGACCGTGACGATCATAGGAGACGGATACAGCAGACCGTGACGATCACAGGAGACGGATACAACAGACCGTGACGATCACAGTAGACGGATACAACAGGAGACAGATACAACAGACCGTGACGATCATAGGAGACGGATACAGCAGACCGTGACGATCACAGGAGACGGATACAACAGACCGTGACGATCACAGGAGACGGATACAACAGACCGTGACGATTACAAAAGACGGATACAACCTACGGTGACGATCACAGGATACGGATACAACAGACCGTGACGATCATAGGAGACGGATACAGCAGACCGTGACGATCACAGGAGACGGATACAACAGACCGTGACTATCACAGGAGACGGAAACAACAGACGGTGACGATCACAGGATACGGATACAACAGACGGTGACGATCACAGGAGACGGATACAACAGGAGACGGATACAACAGACGGTGACGATCACAGGAGACGGATACAACATACGGTGACGATCACAGGATACGGATACAACAGACCGTGACGATCACAGGAGACGGATACAACAGGAGACGGATACAACAGACCGTGACGATCATAGGAGACGGATACAGCAGACCGTGACGATCACAGGCGACGGATACAACAGACCGTGACGATCACAGGAGACGGATACAACAGACCGTGACGATCACAGGAGACGGATACAACCTACGGTGACGATCACAGGAGACGGATGCAACAGACCGTGACGATCACAGGAGACGGATACAACAGACCGTGACGATCACAGGAGACGGATACAACAGGAGACGGATACAACAGGAGACGGATACAACAGGAGACGGATACAACAGACCGTGACGATCACAGGAGACGGATACAACAGACCGTGACGATCACAGGAGACGGATACAACATACCGTGACGATCACAGGAGACGGATACAACAGGAGACGGATACAACAGACCGTGACGATCACATGAGACGGATACAACATACGGTGACGATCACAGGAGACGGATACAACAGACGGTGACGATCACAGGAGATGGATACAACAGACCGTGACGATCACAGGAGACGGATACAACAGACGGTGACGATCACAGGAGACGGATACAACAGACCGTGACGATCACATGAGACGAATACAACAGACGGTGACGATCACAGGAGACGGATACAACAGGAGACGGATACAACAGACCGTGACGATCACAGGAGACGGACACAACAGACCGTGACGATCACAGGAGACGGATACAACAGACCGTGACGATCACAGGAGACGGATACAACAGGATACTGATACAACAGGAGACGGATACAACAGACCGTGACGCTCACAGGAGACGGATACAACAGGAGACTGATACAACAGGAGACTAATACAACAGGAGACGGATACAACAGACCGTGACGATCACAGGAGACGGATACAACAGACGGTGACGATCACAGGAGATGGATACAACAGGATACTGATACAACAGGAGACGGATACAACAGACCGTGACGCTCACAGGAGACGGATACAACAGGAGACGGATACAACAGACCGTGACGATCACAGGAGACGGATACAACAGACCGTGACGATCACAGTAGACGGATACAACAGACCGTGACGATCACAGGAGACGGATACAACAGACCGTGACGATCACAGGAGACGGATACAACAGACGGTGACGATCACAGGAGACGGACACAACAGACCGTGACGATCACAGGAGACGGACACAACAGACCGTGACGATCACAGGAGACGGATACAACGGACGGTGACGTTCACAGGAGACGGATACAACAGGAGACGGATACAACAGGAGACGGATACAACAGACGGTGACGATCACAGGAGACGGACACAACAGACCGTGACGATCACAGGAGACGGATACAACAGACCGTGACGATCATAGGAGACGGATACAACGGACGGTGACGTTCACAGGAGACAGATACAACAGGAGACGGATACAACAGGAGACGGATACAACAGACGGTGACGATCACAGGAGACGGACACAACAGACCGTGACGATCACAGGAGACGGATACAACAGACCGTAACGATCACAGGAGACGGATACAACGGACGGTGACGTTCACAGGAGACGGATACAACAGGAGACGGATACAACAGGAGACGGATACAACAGACGGTGACGATCACAGGAGACGGACACAACAGACCGTGACGATCACAGGAGACGGATACAACAGACCGTGACGATCACAGGAGACGGATACAACAGACCGTGACGATCACAGGAGACGGATACAACAGACGGTGACGATCACAGGAGACGGACACAACAGACCGTGACGATCACAGGAGACGGATACAACGGACCGTGACGATCACAGGAGACGGATACAACAGACCGTGACGATCACAGGAGACGGATACAACAGGAGACGGATACAACAGACCGTGACGATCATAGGAGACGGATACAACAGACCGTGACGATCACAGGCGACGGATACAACAGACCGTGACGCTCACAGGAGACGGATACAACAGACCGTGACGATCACAGGAGACGGATACAACCTACGGTGACGATCACAGGAGACGGATGCAACAGACCGTGACGATCACAGGAGACGGATACAACATACCGTGACGATCACAGGAGACGGATACAACAGGAGACGGGTACAACAGGAGACGGGTACAACAGGAGACGGATACAACAGACGGTGACGATCACAGGAGACGGATACAACAGGAGATGGATACAACAGACCGTGACGATCATAGGAGACGGATACAACAGACCGTGACGATCACAGGCGACGGATACAACAGACCGTGACGATCACAGGAGACGGATACAACGGACCGTGAAGATCACAGGAGACGGATACAACAGACCGTGACGATCACAAAAGACGGATACAACAGACCGTGACGATCACAGGAGACGGATATAACAGGAGACGGATACAACAGGAGACGGATACAACAGACCGTGACGATCACAGGAGACGGATACAACAGACCGTGACGATCACAGGAGACGGATACAACAGACGGTGACGATCGCAGGAGACGGACACAACAGACCGTGACGATCACAGGAGATGGATACAACAGACGGTGACGATCACAGGAGACGGATACAACAGACGGGTGACGATCACAGGAGACGGATACAACAGACCGTGACGATCACAGGAGGCGGATACAACAGACGGTGACGATCACAGGAGACGGATACAACAGACGGTGACGATCACAGAAGACGGATACAACAGACCGTGACGATCACAGTAGACGGATACAACATACCGTGACGATCACAGGAGACGGATACAACAGACGGTGACGATCACAGGAGGCGGATACAACAGACGGTGACGATCACAGGAGACGGATACAACAGACGGTGACGATCACAGAAGACGGATACAACAGACCGTGACGATCACAGTAGACGGATACAACATACGGTGACGATCACAGGAGACGGACACAACAGACCGTGACGATCACAGGAGACGGATACAACAGACCGTGACGATCACAGGAGACGGATACAACAGACCGTGACGATCACAGGAGACGGATACAACAGGAGACGGATACAACAGACCGTGACGATCACAGGAGACGGATACAACAGGAGACGGATACAACAGACCGTGACGATTACAGGAGACGGATACAACAGACCGTGACGATCACAGGAGACGGATACAACAGACCGTGACGATCACAGGAGACGGATACAACAGACCGTGACGATTACAGGAGACGGATACAGCAGACCGTGACGATCACAGGAGACGGATACAACAGGAGACGGTGACGATCACAGGAGACGGATACAACAGACCGTAACGATCACAGGAGACGGATACAACAGACCGTGACGATCACAGGAGACGGATACAACAGACCGTGACGATCACAGGAGACGGATACAACAGACCGTGACGATCACAGGAGACGGATACAACAGACGGTGACGATCACAGGAGACGGATACAACAGACCGTGACGATCACAGGAGACGGATACAACAGACCGTGACGATCACAGGAGACGGATACAACAGGAGACGGATACAACAGACCGTGACGATCACAGGAGACGGATACAACAGGAGACGGATACAACAGACCGTGACGATTACAGGAGACGGATACAACAGACCGTGACGATCACAGGAGACGGATACAACAGACCGTGACGATCACAGGAGACGGATACAACAGACCGTGACGATTACAGGAGACGGATACAGCAGACCGTGACGATCACAGGAGACGGATACAACAGGAGACGGTGACGATCACAGGAGACGGATACAACAGACCGTAACGATCACAGGAGACGGATACAACAGACCGTGACGATCACAGGAGACGGATACAACAGACCGTGACGATCACAGGAGACGGATACAACAGACCGTGACGATCACAGGAGACGGATACAACAGACGGTGACGATCACAGGAGACGGATACAACAGACCGTGACGATCACAGGAGACGGATACAACAGACGGTGACGATCGCAGGAGACGGACACAACAGACCGTGACGATCACAGGAGATGGATACAACAGACGGTGACGATCACAGGAGACGGATACAACAGACGGGTGACGATCACAGGAGACGGATACAACAGACCGTGACGATCACAGGAGGCGGATACAACAGACGGTGACGATCACAGGAGACGGATACAACAGACGGTGACGATCACAGAAGACGGATACAACAGACCGTGACGATCACAGTAGACGGATACAACATACCGTGACGATCACAGGAGACGGATACAACAGACGGTGACGATCACAGGAGGCGGATACAACAGACGGTGACGATCACAGGAGACGGATACAACAGACGGTGACGATCACAGAAGACGGATACAACAGACCGTGACGATCACAGTAGACGGATACAACATACGGTGACGATCACAGGAGACGGACACAACAGACCGTGACGATCACAGGAGACGGATACAACAGACCGTGACGATCACAGGAGACGGATACAACAGACCGTGACGATCACAGGA
Organism: Chirona hameri; assembly: GCA_036785665.1. Taxonomy (NCBI): domain Eukaryota; kingdom Metazoa; phylum Arthropoda; class Thecostraca; order Balanomorpha; family Balanidae; genus Chirona; species Chirona hameri. The sequence goes on from JAXIVJ010000901.1 coordinate 133,442, forward strand.
GACGGATACAACAGGAGACGGATACAACAGACCGTGACGATCACAGGAGACGGATACAACAGGAGACGGATACAACAGACCGTGACGATTACAGGAGACGGATACAACAGACCGTGACGATCACAGGAGACGGATACAACAGACCGTGACGATCACAGGAGACGGATACAACAGACCGTGACGATTACAGGAGACGGATACAGCAGACCGTGACGATCACAGGAGACGGATACAACAGGAGACGGTGACGATCACAGGAGACGGATACAACAGACCGTAACGATCACAGGAGACGGATACAACAGACCGTGACGATCACAGGAGACGGATACAACAGACCGTGACGATCACAGGAGACGGATACAACAGACCGTGACGATCACAGGAGACGGATACAACAGACCGTGACGATCACAGGAGACGGATACAACAGACCGTGACGATCACAGGAGACGGATACAACAGGAGACGGATACAACAGACCGTGACGATCACAGGAGACGGATACAACAGGAGACGGATACAACAGACCGTGACGATTACGGGAGACGGATACAACAGACCGTGACGATCACAGGAGACGGATACAACAGACCGTGACGATCACAGGAGACGGATACAACAGACCGTGACGATTACAGGAGACGGATACAGCAGACCGTGACGATCACAGGAGACGGATACAACAGGAGACGGTGACGATCACAGGAGACGGATACAACAGACCGTAACGATCACAGGAGACGGATACAACAGGCCGTGACGATCACAGGAGACGGATACAACAGACCGTGACGATCACAGGAGACGGATACAACAGACCGTGACGATCACAGGAGACGGATACAACAGACCGTGACGATCACAGGAGACGGATACAACAGACCGTGACGATCACAGCAGACGGATACAACAGGAGACGGATACAACAGACCGTGACGATCACAGGAGACGGATACAACAGACCGTGACGATCACAGGAGACGGATACAACAGACGGTGACGATCACAGGAGACGGACACAACAGACCGTGACGATCACAGGAGACGGATACAACGGACCGTGACGATCACAGGAGACGGATACAACAGACCGTGACGATCACAGGAGACGGATACAACAGGAGACGGATACAACAGACCGTGACGATCATAGGAGACGGATACAACAGACCGTGACGATCACAGGCGACGGATACAACAGACCGTGACGCTCACAGGAGACGGATACAACAGACCGTGACGATCACAGGAGACGGATACAACCTACGGTGACGATCACAGGAGACGGATGCAACAGACCGTGACGATCACAGGAGACGGATACAACATACCGTGACGATCACAGGAGACGGATACAACAGGAGACGGGTACAACAGGAGACGGGTACAACAGGAGACGGATACAACAGACGGTGACGATCACAGGAGACGGATACAACAGGAGATGGATACAACAGACCGTGACGATCATAGGAGACGGATACAACAGACCGTGACGATCACAGGCGACGGATACAACAGACCGTGACGATCACAGGAGACGGATACAACGGACCGTGAAGATCACAGGAGACGGATACAACAGACCGTGACGATCACAAAAGACGGATACAACAGACCGTGACGATCACAGGAGACGGATATAACAGGAGACGGATACAACAGGAGACGGATACAACAGACCGTGACGATCACAGGAGACGGATACAACAGGAGACGGATACAACAGACCGTGACGATCACAGGAGACGGATACAACAGACCGTGACGATCACAGGAGACGGATACAACAGACGGTGACGATCGCAGGAGACGGACACAACAGACCGTGACGATCACAGGAGATGGATACAACAGACGGTGACGATCACAGGAGACGGATACAACAGACGGGTGACGATCACAGGAGACGGATACAACAGACCGTGACGATCACAGGAGGCGGATACAACAGACGGTGACGATCACAGGAGACGGATACAACAGACGGTGACGATCACAGAAGACGGATACAACAGACCGTGACGATCACAGTAGACGGATACAACATACCGTGACGATCACAGGAGACGGATACAACAGACGGTGACGATCACAGGAGGCGGATACAACAGACGGTGACGATCACAGGAGACGGATACAACAGACGGTGACGATCACAGAAGACGGATACAACAGACCGTGACGATCACAGTAGACGGATACAACATACGGTGACGATCACAGGAGACGGACACAACAGACCGTGACGATCACAGGAGACGGATACAACAGACCGTGACGATCACAGGAGACGGATACAACAGACCGTGACGATCACAGGAGACGGATACAACAGGAGACGGATACAACAGACCGTGACGATCACAGGAGACGGATACAACAGGAGACGGATACAACAGACCGTGACGATTACAGGAGACGGATACAACAGACCGTGACGATCACAGGAGACGGATACAACAGACCGTGACGATCACAGGAGACGGATACAACAGACCGTGACGATTACAGGAGACGGATACAGCAGACCGTGACGATCACAGGAGACGGATACAACAGGAGACGGTGACGATCACAGGAGACGGATACAACAGACCGTAACGATCACAGGAGACGGATACAACAGACCGTGACGATCACAGGAGACGGATACAACAGACGGTGACGATCACAGGAGACGGATACAACAGGAGACGGATACAACAGGAGACGGATACAACAGGAGACGGATACAACAGGAGACGGATACAACAGGAGACGGATACAACAGGAGACGGATACAACAGGAGACGGATACAACAGGAGACGGATACAACAGGAGACGGATACAACAGGAGACGGATACAACAGACCGTGACGATCACAGGAGACGGGTACAACAGGAGACGGATACAACAGACCGTGACGATCACAGGATACGGATACAACAGACCGTGACGATCACAGGAGACGGATACAACAGACCGTGACGATCACAGGAGACGGATACAACAGACCGTGACGATTACAGGAGACGGATACAGCAGACCGTGACGATCACAGGAGACGGATACAACAGGAGACGGTGACGATCACAGGAGACGGATACAACAGACCGTAACGATCACAGGAGACGGATACAACAGACCGTGACGATCACAGGAGACGGATACAACAGACGGTGACGATCACAGGAGACGGATACAACAGGAGACGGATACAACAGGAGACGGATACAACAGGAGACGGATACAACAGGAGACGGATACAACAGGAGACGGATACAACAGGAGACGGATACAACAGGAGACGGATACAACAGGAGACGGATACAACAGGAGACGGATACAACAGGAGACGGATACAACAGACCGTGACGATCACAGGAGACGGGTACAACAGGAGACGGATACAACAGGAGACGGATACAACAGGAGACGGATACAACAGGAGACGGATACAACAGACCGTGACGATTACAGGAGACGGATACAGCAGACCGTGACGATCACAGGAGACGGATACAACAGGAGACGGTGACGATCACAGGAGACGGATACAACAGACCGTGACGATCACAGGAGACGGATACAACAGACCGTGACGATCACAGGAGACGGATACAACAGACCGTGACGATCACAGGAGACGGATACAACAGACCGTGACGATCACAGGAGACGGATACAACAGGAGACGGATACAACAGACCGTGACGATCACAGGAGACGGATACAACAGGAGACGGATACAACAGACCGTGACGATTACAGGAGACGGATACAACAGACCGTGACGATCACAGGAGACGGATACAACAGACCGTGACGATCACAGGAGACGGATACAACAGACCGTGACGATTACAGGAGACGGATACAGCAGACCGTGACGATCACAGGAGACGGATACAACAGGAGACGGTGACGATCACAGGAGACGGATACAACAGACCGTAACGATCACAGGAGACGGATACAACAGACCGTGACGATCACAGGAGACGGATACAACAAACCGTGACGATCACAGGAGACGGATACAACAGACCGTGACGATCACAGGAGACGGATACAACAGACCGTGACGATCACAGGAGACGGATACAACAGACCGTGACGATCACAGTAGACGGATACAACAGGAGACGGATACAACAGACCGTGACGATCACAGGAGACGGATACAACAGACCGTGACGATCACAGGAGACGGATACAACAGGAGACGGATACAACAGGAGACTGATACAACAGGAGACTGATACAACAGGAGACTGATACAACAGGAGACGGATACAACAGACCGTGACGATCACAGGAGACGGATACAACAGACGGTGACGATCACAGGAGATGGATACAACAGGAGACGGATACAACAGACCGTGACGATCACAGGAGACGGATACAACAGGAGACGGATACAACAGACCGTGACGATCACAGGAGACGGATACAACAGACGGTGACGATCACAGGAGATGGATACAACAGGAGACGGATACAACAGACCGTGACGATCACAGGAGACGGATACAACAGACGGTGACGATCACAGGAGACGGATACAACAGGAGACGGATACAACAGACCGTGACGATCACAGGAGACGGATACAACAGACCGTGACGATCACAGGAGACGGATACAACGGACGGTGACGATCACAGGAGACGGATACAACAGACGGTGACGATCACAGGATACGGATACAACATACCGTGACGATCACAGGAGACGGATACAACAGACCGTGACGATCACAGGAGACGGATACAACAGACCGTGACGATCACAGGAGACGGAAACAACAGACGGTGACGATCACAGGAGACGGATACAACAGACCGTGACGATCACAGGAGACGGAAACAACAGACCGTGACGATCACAGGAGACGGATACAACAGACCGTGACGATCACAGGAGACGGATACAACAGACGGTGACGATCACAGGAGACGGATACAACATACGGTGACGATCACAGGAGACGGATACAACAGACCGTGACGATCACAGTAGACGGATACAACAGGAGACGGATACAACAGACCGTGACGATCATAGGAGACGGATACAGCAGACCGTGACGATCACAGGAGACGGATACAACAGACCGTGACGATCACAGGAGACGGATACAACAGACCGTGACGATTACAGGAGACGGATACAACCTACGGTGACGATCACATGATACGGATACAACAGACCGTGACGATCACAGGAGACGGATACAGCAGACCGTGACGATCACAGGAGACGGATACAACAGACCGTGACGATCACAGGAGACGGAAACAACAGGAGACGGATACAACAGACCGTGACGATCATAGGAGACGGATACAGCAGACTGTGACGATCACAGGAGACGGATACAACAGACCGTGACGATCACAGGAGACGGATACAACAGACCGTGACGATCACAGGAGACGGAAACAACAGACGGTGACGATCACAGGAGACGGATACAACAGACCGTAACGATCACAGGAGACGGATACAACAGACGGTGACGATCACAGGAGACGGATACAACAGACGGTGACGATCACAGGAGACGGATACAACAGACCGTGACGATCACAGTAGACGGATACAACAGGAGACGGATACAACAGACCGTGACGATCATAGGAGACGGATACAGCAGACCGTGACGATCACAGGAGACGGATACAACAGACCGTGACGATCACAGGAGACGCATACAACAGACCGTGACGATTACAGGAGACGGACACAACAGACGGTGACGATCACAGGAGACGGATACAACAGACGGTGACGATCACAGGAGACGGATACAACAGACCGTGACGATCACAGTAGACGGATACAACAGGAGACGGATACAACAGACCGTGACGATCATAGGAGACGGATACAGCAGACCGTGACGATCACAGGAGACGGATACAACAGACCGTGACGATCACAGGAGACGGATACAACAGACCGTGACGATCACAGTAGACGGATACAACAGGAGACGGATACAACAGACCGTGACGATCATAGGAGACGGATACAGCAGACCGTGACGATCACAGGAGACGGATACAGCAGACCGTGACGATCACAGGAGACGGATACAACAGACCGTGACGATCATAGGAGACGGATACAGCAGACCGTGACGATCACAGGAGACGGATACAACAGACCGTGACGATCACAGTAGACGGATACAACAGGAGACAGATACAACAGACCGTGACGATCATAGGAGACGGATACAGCAGACCGTGACGATCACAGGAGACGGATACAACAGACCGTGACGATCACAGGAGACGGATACAACAGACCGTGACGATTACAAAAGACGGATACAACCTACGGTGACGATCACAGGATACGGATACAACAGACCGTGACGATCATAGGAGACGGATACAGCAGACCGTGACGATCACAGGAGACGGATACAACAGACCGTGACTATCACAGGAGACGGAAACAACAGACGGTGACGATCACAGGATACGGATACAACAGACGGTGACGATCACAGGAGACGGATACAACAGGAGACGGATACAACAGACGGTGACGATCACAGGAGACGGATACAACATACGGTGACGATCACAGGATACGGATACAACAGACCGTGACGATCACAGGAGACGGATACAACAGGAGACGGATACAACAGACCGTGACGATCATAGGAGACGGATACAGCAGACCGTGACGATCACAGGCGACGGATACAACAGACCGTGACGATCACAGGAGACGGATACAACAGACCGTGACGATCACAGGAGACGGATACAACCTACGGTGACGATCACAGGAGACGGATGCAACAGACCGTGACGATCACAGGAGACGGATACAACAGACCGTGACGATCACAGGAGACGGATACAACAGGAGACGGATACAACAGGAGACGGATACAACAGGAGACGGATACAACAGACCGTGACGATCACAGGAGACGGATACAACAGACCGTGACGATCACAGGAGACGGATACAACATACCGTGACGATCACAGGAGACGGATACAACAGGAGACGGATACAACAGACCGTGACGATCACATGAGACGGATACAACATACGGTGACGATCACAGGAGACGGATACAACAGACGGTGACGATCACAGGAGATGGATACAACAGACCGTGACGATCACAGGAGACGGATACAACAGACGGTGACGATCACAGGAGACGGATACAACAGACCGTGACGATCACATGAGACGAATACAACAGACGGTGACGATCACAGGAGACGGATACAACAGGAGACGGATACAACAGACCGTGACGATCACAGGAGACGGACACAACAGACCGTGACGATCACAGGAGACGGATACAACAGACCGTGACGATCACAGGAGACGGATACAACAGGATACTGATACAACAGGAGACGGATACAACAGACCGTGACGCTCACAGGAGACGGATACAACAGGAGACTGATACAACAGGAGACTAATACAACAGGAGACGGATACAACAGACCGTGACGATCACAGGAGACGGATACAACAGACGGTGACGATCACAGGAGATGGATACAACAGGATACTGATACAACAGGAGACGGATACAACAGACCGTGACGCTCACAGGAGACGGATACAACAGGAGACGGATACAACAGACCGTGACGATCACAGGAGACGGATACAACAGACCGTGACGATCACAGTAGACGGATACAACAGACCGTGACGATCACAGGAGACGGATACAACAGACCGTGACGATCACAGGAGACGGATACAACAGACGGTGACGATCACAGGAGACGGACACAACAGACCGTGACGATCACAGGAGACGGACACAACAGACCGTGACGATCACAGGAGACGGATACAACGGACGGTGACGTTCACAGGAGACGGATACAACAGGAGACGGATACAACAGGAGACGGATACAACAGACGGTGACGATCACAGGAGACGGACACAACAGACCGTGACGATCACAGGAGACGGATACAACAGACCGTGACGATCATAGGAGACGGATACAACGGACGGTGACGTTCACAGGAGACAGATACAACAGGAGACGGATACAACAGGAGACGGATACAACAGACGGTGACGATCACAGGAGACGGACACAACAGACCGTGACGATCACAGGAGACGGATACAACAGACCGTAACGATCACAGGAGACGGATACAACGGACGGTGACGTTCACAGGAGACGGATACAACAGGAGACGGATACAACAGGAGACGGATACAACAGACGGTGACGATCACAGGAGACGGACACAACAGACCGTGACGATCACAGGAGACGGATACAACAGACCGTGACGATCACAGGAGACGGATACAACAGACCGTGACGATCACAGGAGACGGATACAACAGACGGTGACGATCACAGGAGACGGACACAACAGACCGTGACGATCACAGGAGACGGATACAACGGACCGTGACGATCACAGGAGACGGATACAACAGACCGTGACGATCACAGGAGACGGATACAACAGGAGACGGATACAACAGACCGTGACGATCATAGGAGACGGATACAACAGACCGTGACGATCACAGGCGACGGATACAACAGACCGTGACGCTCACAGGAGACGGATACAACAGACCGTGACGATCACAGGAGACGGATACAACCTACGGTGACGATCACAGGAGACGGATGCAACAGACCGTGACGATCACAGGAGACGGATACAACATACCGTGACGATCACAGGAGACGGATACAACAGGAGACGGGTACAACAGGAGACGGGTACAACAGGAGACGGATACAACAGACGGTGACGATCACAGGAGACGGATACAACAGGAGATGGATACAACAGACCGTGACGATCATAGGAGACGGATACAACAGACCGTGACGATCACAGGCGACGGATACAACAGACCGTGACGATCACAGGAGACGGATACAACGGACCGTGAAGATCACAGGAGACGGATACAACAGACCGTGACGATCACAAAAGACGGATACAACAGACCGTGACGATCACAGGAGACGGATATAACAGGAGACGGATACAACAGGAGACGGATACAACAGACCGTGACGATCACAGGAGACGGATACAACAGACCGTGACGATCACAGGAGACGGATACAACAGACGGTGACGATCGCAGGAGACGGACACAACAGACCGTGACGATCACAGGAGATGGATACAACAGACGGTGACGATCACAGGAGACGGATACAACAGACGGGTGACGATCACAGGAGACGGATACAACAGACCGTGACGATCACAGGAGGCGGATACAACAGACGGTGACGATCACAGGAGACGGATACAACAGACGGTGACGATCACAGAAGACGGATACAACAGACCGTGACGATCACAGTAGACGGATACAACATACCGTGACGATCACAGGAGACGGATACAACAGACGGTGACGATCACAGGAGGCGGATACAACAGACGGTGACGATCACAGGAGACGGATACAACAGACGGTGACGATCACAGAAGACGGATACAACAGACCGTGACGATCACAGTAGACGGATACAACATACGGTGACGATCACAGGAGACGGACACAACAGACCGTGACGATCACAGGAGACGGATACAACAGACCGTGACGATCACAGGAGACGGATACAACAGACCGTGACGATCACAGGAGACGGATACAACAGGAGACGGATACAACAGACCGTGACGATCACAGGAGACGGATACAACAGGAGACGGATACAACAGACCGTGACGATTACAGGAGACGGATACAACAGACCGTGACGATCACAGGAGACGGATACAACAGACCGTGACGATCACAGGAGACGGATACAACAGACCGTGACGATTACAGGAGACGGATACAGCAGACCGTGACGATCACAGGAGACGGATACAACAGGAGACGGTGACGATCACAGGAGACGGATACAACAGACCGTAACGATCACAGGAGACGGATACAACAGACCGTGACGATCACAGGAGACGGATACAACAGACCGTGACGATCACAGGAGACGGATACAACAGACCGTGACGATCACAGGAGACGGATACAACAGACGGTGACGATCACAGGAGACGGATACAACAGACCGTGACGATCACAGGAGACGGATACAACAGACCGTGACGATCACAGGAGACGGATACAACAGGAGACGGATACAACAGACCGTGACGATCACAGGAGACGGATACAACAGGAGACGGATACAACAGACCGTGACGATTACAGGAGACGGATACAACAGACCGTGACGATCACAGGAGACGGATACAACAGACCGTGACGATCACAGGAGACGGATACAACAGACCGTGACGATTACAGGAGACGGATACAGCAGACCGTGACGATCACAGGAGACGGATACAACAGGAGACGGTGACGATCACAGGAGACGGATACAACAGACCGTAACGATCACAGGAGACGGATACAACAGACCGTGACGATCACAGGAGACGGATACAACAGACCGTGACGATCACAGGAGACGGATACAACAGACCGTGACGATCACAGGAGACGGATACAACAGACGGTGACGATCACAGGAGACGGATACAACAGACCGTGACGATCACAGGAGACGGATACAACAGACGGTGACGATCGCAGGAGACGGACACAACAGACCGTGACGATCACAGGAGATGGATACAACAGACGGTGACGATCACAGGAGACGGATACAACAGACGGGTGACGATCACAGGAGACGGATACAACAGACCGTGACGATCACAGGAGGCGGATACAACAGACGGTGACGATCACAGGAGACGGATACAACAGACGGTGACGATCACAGAAGACGGATACAACAGACCGTGACGATCACAGTAGACGGATACAACATACCGTGACGATCACAGGAGACGGATACAACAGACGGTGACGATCACAGGAGGCGGATACAACAGACGGTGACGATCACAGGAGACGGATACAACAGACGGTGACGATCACAGAAGACGGATACAACAGACCGTGACGATCACAGTAGACGGATACAACATACGGTGACGATCACAGGAGACGGACACAACAGACCGTGACGATCACAGGAGACGGATACAACAGACCGTGACGATCACAGGAGACGGATACAACAGACCGTGACGATCACAGGAGACGGATACAACAGGAGACGGATACAACAGACCGTGACGATCACAGGAGACGGATACAACAGGAGACGGATACAACAGACCGTGACGATTACAGGAGACGGATACAACAGACCGTGACGATCACAGGAGACGGATACAACAGACCGTGACGATCACAGGAGACGGATACAACAGACCGTGACGATTACAGGAGACGGATACAGCAGACCGTGACGATCACAGGAGACGGATACAACAGGAGACGGTGACGATCACAGGAGACGGATACAACAGACCGTAACGATCACAGGAGACGGATACAACAGACCGTGACGATCACAGGAGACGGATACAACAGACCGTGACGATCACAGGAGACGGATACAACAGACCGTGACGATCACAGGAGACGGATACAACAGACCGTGACGATCACAGGAGACGGATACAACAGACCGTGACGATCACAGGAGACGGATACAACAGGAGACGGATACAACAGACCGTGACGATCACAGGAGACGGATACAACAGGAGACGGATACAACAGACCGTGACGATTACGGGAGACGGATACAACAGACCGTGACGATCACAGGAGACGGATACAACAGACCGTGACGATCACAGGAGACGGATACAACAGACCGTGACGATTACAGGAGACGGATACAGCAGACCGTGACGATCACAGGAGACGGATACAACAGGAGACGGTGACGATCACAGGAGACGGATACAACAGACCGTAACGATCACAGGAGACGGATACAACAGGCCGTGACGATCACAGGAGACGGATACAACAGACCGTGACGATCACAGGAGACGGATACAACAGACCGTGACGATCACAGGAGACGGATACAACAGACCGTGACGATCACAGGAGACGGATACAACAGACCGTGACGATCACAGCAGACGGATACAACAGGAGACGGATACAACAGACCGTGACGATCACAGGAGACGGATACAACAGACCGTGACGATCACAGGAGACGGATACAACAGACGGTGACGATCACAGGAGACGGACACAACAGACCGTGACGATCACAGGAGACGGATACAACGGACCGTGACGATCACAGGAGACGGATACAACAGACCGTGACGATCACAGGAGACGGATACAACAGGAGACGGATACAACAGACCGTGACGATCATAGGAGACGGATACAACAGACCGTGACGATCACAGGCGACGGATACAACAGACCGTGACGCTCACAGGAGACGGATACAACAGACCGTGACGATCACAGGAGACGGATACAACCTACGGTGACGATCACAGGAGACGGATGCAACAGACCGTGACGATCACAGGAGACGGATACAACATACCGTGACGATCACAGGAGACGGATACAACAGGAGACGGGTACAACAGGAGACGGGTACAACAGGAGACGGATACAACAGACGGTGACGATCACAGGAGACGGATACAACAGGAGATGGATACAACAGACCGTGACGATCATAGGAGACGGATACAACAGACCGTGACGATCACAGGCGACGGATACAACAGACCGTGACGATCACAGGAGACGGATACAACGGACCGTGAAGATCACAGGAGACGGATACAACAGACCGTGACGATCACAAAAGACGGATACAACAGACCGTGACGATCACAGGAGACGGATATAACAGGAGACGGATACAACAGGAGACGGATACAACAGACCGTGACGATCACAGGAGACGGATACAACAGGAGACGGATACAACAGACCGTGACGATCACAGGAGACGGATACAACAGACCGTGACGATCACAGGAGACGGATACAACAGACGGTGACGATCGCAGGAGACGGACACAACAGACCGTGACGATCACAGGAGATGGATACAACAGACGGTGACGATCACAGGAGACGGATACAACAGACGGGTGACGATCACAGGAGACGGATACAACAGACCGTGACGATCACAGGAGGCGGATACAACAGACGGTGACGATCACAGGAGACGGATACAACAGACGGTGACGATCACAGAAGACGGATACAACAGACCGTGACGATCACAGTAGACGGATACAACATACCGTGACGATCACAGGAGACGGATACAACAGACGGTGACGATCACAGGAGGCGGATACAACAGACGGTGACGATCACAGGAGACGGATACAACAGACGGTGACGATCACAGAAGACGGATACAACAGACCGTGACGATCACAGTAGACGGATACAACATACGGTGACGATCACAGGAGACGGACACAACAGACCGTGACGATCACAGGAGACGGATACAACAGACCGTGACGATCACAGGAGACGGATACAACAGACCGTGACGATCACAGGAGACGGATACAACAGGAGACGGATACAACAGACCGTGACGATCACAGGAGACGGATACAACAGGAGACGGATACAACAGACCGTGACGATTACAGGAGACGGATACAACAGACCGTGACGATCACAGGAGACGGATACAACAGACCGTGACGATCACAGGAGACGGATACAACAGACCGTGACGATTACAGGAGACGGATACAGCAGACCGTGACGATCACAGGAGACGGATACAACAGGAGACGGTGACGATCACAGGAGACGGATACAACAGACCGTAACGATCACAGGAGACGGATACAACAGACCGTGACGATCACAGGAGACGGATACAACAGACGGTGACGATCACAGGAGACGGATACAACAGGAGACGGATACAACAGGAGACGGATACAACAGGAGACGGATACAACAGGAGACGGATACAACAGGAGACGGATACAACAGGAGACGGATACAACAGGAGACGGATACAACAGGAGACGGATACAACAGGAGACGGATACAACAGGAGACGGATACAACAGACCGTGACGATCACAGGAGACGGGTACAACAGGAGACGGATACAACAGACCGTGACGATCACAGGATACGGATACAACAGACCGTGACGATCACAGGAGACGGATACAACAGACCGTGACGATCACAGGAGACGGATACAACAGACCGTGACGATTACAGGAGACGGATACAGCAGACCGTGACGATCACAGGAGACGGATACAACAGGAGACGGTGACGATCACAGGAGACGGATACAACAGACCGTAACGATCACAGGAGACGGATACAACAGACCGTGACGATCACAGGAGACGGATACAACAGACGGTGACGATCACAGGAGACGGATACAACAGGAGACGGATACAACAGGAGACGGATACAACAGGAGACGGATACAACAGGAGACGGATACAACAGGAGACGGATACAACAGGAGACGGATACAACAGGAGACGGATACAACAGGAGACGGATACAACAGGAGACGGATACAACAGGAGACGGATACAACAGACCGTGACGATCACAGGAGACGGGTACAACAGGAGACGGATACAACAGGAGACGGATACAACAGGAGACGGATACAACAGGAGACGGATACAACAGGAGACGGATACAACAGACCGTGACGATTACAGGAGACGGATACAGCAGACCGTGACGATCACAGGAGACGGATACAACAGGAGACGGTGACGATCACAGGAGACGGATACAACAGACCGTAACGATCACAGGAGACGGATACAACAGACCGTGACGATCACAGGAGACGGATACAACAGACGGTGACGATCACAGGAGACGGATACAACAGGAGACGGATACAACAGGAGACGGATACAACAGGAGACGGATACAACAGGAGACGGATACAACAGGAGACGGATACAACAGGAGACGGATACAACAGGAGACGGATACAACAGGAGACGGATACAACAGGAGACGGATACAACAGGAGACGGATACAACAGACCGTGACGATCACAGGAGACGGGTACAACAGGAGACGGATACAACAGGAGACGGATACAACAGGAGACGGATACAACAGGAGACGGATACAACAGACCGTGACGATTACAGGAGACGGATACAGCAGACCGTGACGATCACAGGAGACGGATACAACAGGAGACGGTGACGATCACAGGAGACGGATACAACAGACCGTAACGATCACAGGAGACGGATACAACAGACCGTGACGATCACAGGAGACGGATACAACAGACGGTGACGATCACAGGAGACGGATACAACAGGAGACGGATACAACAGGAGACGGATACAACAGGAGACGGATACAACAGGAGACGGATACAACAGGAGACGGATACAACAGGAGACGGATACAACAGGAGACGGATACAACAGGAGACGGATACAACAGGAGACGGATACAACAGACCGTGACGATCACAGGAGACGGGTACAACAGGAGACGGATACAACAGACGGACTTGCTAACGAGCGTAGCTTAACCCTATTTGTAACAGGGGGGGGGGAGGGGGGCGCGGATTCGCCCCCCCCCCCCCCCGGAGATCTCGAGATATACCCGTCCGATTTTCACAAATTAAACGGTGTTTGGTTCCCCTCAACACGATCTACATTTCTAAATAATAAAAAATATAAATTTTGGATAGGGGGGCAACAAGGGGGGCAAAAACGACACATTTTAGTGGTATTTTTGATCCAACATAGCTTTCATGTTTATCGACCGATTTTAACACAACTAATAGGAATCGATAGATATTGAATTGGAAATTGATATATGACGGTGACGTTTGAAAATTCAAAAATCATAGGCGTGTGCAGGTCACTCAATATGGGGGTGAAGTAAATGCGTAATAAAAAAAAATGTTTTTTTTTTTAATAAGTGAAATGGTATGTGATTGTGACATTAGACAAAACAGTTATAAATCATATTTTTGCCATAGGCGGTACCAGGTTAGTGAAAAAGGGAGGTCAAATTGGGAAAAAATATTAACCGCAGACAAGTTGCTACCCAGCACTATAAATATGTTACTAATCGTAGATAGTTCCTTTTTGCATGTTGTACTTCATCATAGGCGTATCGAGGATCCAAAGTGGAGCGGCGCAAGACCTTTTGATAAGTATATTATCCGCTATTATGATACTAACTAGTCAACAGTGACTATTTCACTTACAACTTCAATTAACATTGCTTACCCCCCTTTTACCCTACCTGGAATCGCCTATTATCTTATAATCGTTCGTAGAGTAGCCTGTGGTGCGTGTTTCATCCGAAAACTACAGTATGTTATGTCATTGTACGCCCATGCCTCTTGGTTTCTTTGCAATAATATGACCCCCTTTCTTCCATCCCTGAGCGCGCCTCTGCAAAAACATGACCTTATTCCCTTTTCTGGCCTCAAATGTGCATATATCATAAGCTAAACGTCTATTGCGCCGTTATCGCTGGCATATCGTCATCACCATGCCAGTCACCCCTCTTTTCATGTGTCTGAACACGCCCCTGAAACTCTATATGTAATAAATTATGCAAATAATGGAAGCAGAAGCTATCTTTTACATCTTGATAGCTATACATGCCCCTTACATCGCTCTATTGGCTTCCCGCCAAGCATTGAATACCTCCTGGAACCCCCCCCCCCCCCTTTCAAGCCCCTGAAACCGCCTCTGCCATACAATTTTTATGATATTTCATTAACATCAACTAATTTGCACTTGTTGCAATCACCGTAAACCGATGTAACTCCTTCATACTTGACGCAGTTAGGAAGAAACCGTGAAGATCGCATTTCCGTATTATCGCTAAATGTCGCCTCCGAACCCACCCAAAAATGTGCCCTGGAACCGCCCCTGTTCAGATTAAGAACTCAAAATTTTGACTCCAAATGCGGTATTGAATTATATGAAAAGTCCAAAAATGTAATGGGCCTGCTCCCAGCCGTTCTGGAGATATCTGCAAAAACCATGAGGGGGGGGGGGGGCGGAATCCGCCCCGTTACAAATAGGGTTAAGGAGAGCAGCCAAGGGTGAGGGCCAGCAATGCTATGATACAATCGACCCATGCCAGACCCTTTCCTGTCAAACTGATGTACGATCTCGCATTTTGGTAAAGTCGCTCGGACAGACCTTTCTGATGATTGTTACCGCCTCCTATTTTCTATCCCGTTTACCGGGGGCAGCTCACGGCATGTGCGGCGTACGTGACAACACGTACCTTCCTCCCACTTGTTCATGTTCTGGTACATGCGGATGACACTGTCCACCTGGTTGTTGTCCAGGTAGATAGTCTCGGCTTCCTTAAACTGGCGACTCAGCACCGCCATTCGCGCCTTCACCTCGTAAAAGTCCATACCGTCACCGTGACCTGGACGGCGGGGGGGGGGGGGTCAGCACCCGATCATACACGTCACCGTGACCTGGGCAGGTGTCAGAGCCCGGTCATACACGTCACCGTGACCTGGGCAGGGGTCAGAACCCGGTCATACACGTCACCGTGACCTGGGCCTGGGCGGGGGTCAGAGCCGAGTATACAGCGGGGAACATAACCGAGTTATACAGCGGGGAACATAACCGAGTTATACAGCGGGGAACATAACCGAGTTATACAGCGGGGAACATAACCGAGTTATACAGCGGGGAGCATAACCGAGTTATACAGCGGGGAACATAACAGAGTTATACAGCGGGGAGCAGAACAGAGTTATACAGCGGGGAACATAACCGAGTTATACAGCGGGGAGCAGAACAGAGTTATACAGCGGGGAACATAACCGACTTATACAGCGGGGAACATAACCGAGTTATACAGCGGGGAACATAACCGAGTTATACAGCGGGGAACATAACCGAGTTATACAGCGGGGAGCATAACCGAGTTATACAGCGGGGAACATAACAGAGTTATACAGCGGGGAGCAGAACAGAGTTATACAGCGGGGAACATAACCGAGTTATACAGCGGGGAACATAACCGAGTTATACAGCGGGGAACATAACCGAGCTATACAGCGGGGAACATAACAGAGTTATACAGCGGGGAGCAGAACAGTTATACAGCGGGGATCAGAACCGAGTTATACAGCGGGGAGCAGAACAGAGTTAGACAGCAGGGAGCAGAAACGAGTTATACAGCAGGGAGCAGAACCGAGTTATACAGCGGGGAGCAGAACAGAGTTAGACAGCAGGGAGCAGAACCGAGTTATACAGCGGGGATCAGAACCGAGTTATACAGCGGGGAGCAGAACAGAGTTAGACAGCAGGGAGCAGAACCGAGTTATACAGCAGGGAGCAGAACCGAGTTATACAGCAGGGAGCAGAACCGAGTTATACAGCAGGGAGCAGAACCGAGTTATACAGCAGGGAGCAGAACCGAGTTATACAGCAGGGAGCAGAGCTCAGTCATACGGCGGGGGACGAGAGCACGGTGTCAATCAGCACGGTGCGCTGGTCGGGTGGTCACGGAGTCTCAGTCAGCACGGCGCTGTGGTCGGGTGGTCACGGAGTCTCAGTCAGCACGGCGCTGTGGTCGGGTGCTCACGGAGTCTCAGTCAGCACGGCGCTGTGGTCGGGTGGTCACGGAGTCTCAGTCAGCACGGCGCTGTGGTCGGGTGGTCACGGAGTCTCAGTCAGCACGGCGCGCTGGTCGGGTGCTCACGGAGTCTCAGTCAGCACGGCGCGCTGGTCGGGTGCTCACGGAGTCTCAGTCAGCACGGCGCTGTGGTCGGGTGCTCACGGAGTCTCAGTCAGCACGGCGCGCTGGTCGGGTGCTCACGGAGTCTCAGTCAGCACGGCGCGCTGGTCGGGTGCTCACGGAGTCTCAGTCAGCACGGCACTGTGGTCGGGTGCTCACGGAGTCTCAGTCAGCACGGCGCGCTGGTCGGGTGCTCACGGAGTCTCAGTCAGCACGGCGCGCTGGTCGGGTGCTCACGGAGTCTCAGTCAGCACGGCGCGCTGGTCGGGTGCTCACGGAGTCTCAGTCAGCACGGCGCGCTGGTCGGGTGCTCACGGAGTCTCAGTCAGCACGGCGCGCTGGTCGGGTGCTCACGGAGTCTCAGTCAGCACGGCGCTGTGGTCGGGTGCTCACGGAGTCTCAGTCAGCACGGCGCGCTGGTCGGGGCTCACGGAGTCTAAGTCAGCACGGCGCGCTGGTCGGGTGCTCACGGAGTCTCAGTCAGCACGGCGGTCCAGGTGCGGAGTCTCAGTCACGCATCGCACAAACTGCAGTCGATATTTCAGCGTGCAGAATACGCACCAGCCGTTGGAGAATACAAGACAGCGTACCCTGTACAGGACGCATACAACAGACACGAGCCCTGCTGCACAACCCAGCGAGTATCAGTCAGCAGTCAGCAGTCAGCAGTCAGCAGTCAGCAGTCAGCAGTCAGCAGTCAGCAGTACGCACCCATCTTCTGGGCCACCTGTTCTGCCAGCATGATCACCTCCCGCAGGTACTTGGCCTTTGAGACGTCCCCGAGCGCAGCGTAGCACCGCTCCGCTGCAACACACGCCGGCGTCAGTCCGGTCAGACCAGTACCTGGCACAGTGTGCGCGTCCGGGCCTCAGCGTCGCTGGACGGCGCAGTGGCACAGTAGCCGTTTACACAAGGGTTGTAAACCACGGCCACAGTTTAAACTAACCAACACTGATACATGTCGTCACCGACTTCAGTCATAATAGCGTAACGCAACTCCTCGCGTCAACCGACGGTAAGTGATCCCAGCTCCGCGTCCCGTACCGATGTGCAGCTGCTGACTGTCCGTCCCCTCCCTGTGTCGGCCCGGCCTGCTCCGCGTCCCGTACCGATGTGCAGCTGCTGATTGTCCCTCCCCTCCCTGTGTCGGCCCGGCCAGCTCCGCGTCCCGTACCGATGTGCAGCTGCTGGCTGTCCCTGCCCTCCGTGTCAGCCCGACCTGTCCCGCGTCCCGTACCGATGTGCAGCTGCTGTCTGTCCCTGCCCTCCCTGTGTCGGCCCGGCCTGTCCCGCGTCCCGTACCGATGTGCAGCTGCTGGCTGTCCCTGCCCTCCCTGTGTCGGCCCGGCCTGTCCCGCGTCCCGTACCGATGTGCAGCTGCTGGCTGTCCCTGCCCTCCCTGTGTCGGCCCGGCCTGGCCCGCGTCCCGTACCGATGTGCAGCTGCTGTCTGTCCCTGCCCTCCCTGTGTCGACCCGGCCTGTCCCGCGTCCCGTACCGATGTGCAGCTGCTGTCTGTCCCTGCCCTCCCTGTGTCGGCCCGGCCTGTCCCGCGTCCCGTACCGATGTGCAGCTGCTGTCTGTCCCTGCCCTCCCTGTGTCGGCCCGGCCTGTCCCGCGTCCCGTACCGATGTGCAGCTGCTGGCTGTCCCTGCCCTCCCTGTGTCGGCCCGGCCTGGCCCGCGTCCCGTACCGATGTGCAGCTGCTGGCTGTCCCTGCCCTCCCTGTGTCGGCCCGGCCTGTCCCGCGTCCCGTACCGATGTGCAGCTGCTGGCTGTCCCTGCCCTTCCTGTGTCAGCCCGCCCTGGCCCGCGTCCCGTACCGATGTGCAGCTGCTGGCTGTCGACGGCCAGCCGTCCCAGGGTGCGCCACATGGCCTCAGCCTCCGGGGTGAGCTCGAGCGACTCGAGGAACGTCATGGCTCGCAGCAGGTCGCCGTCGTCGATGGCCGTGCCGAACTCGATGAGACCCTCGTCCAGCGTGTACGAGTACTCCTGCCGACTGTCCTGCACGATCACCTGCGGAGAGGAGCCGACCCACGTCAGAGAGACAGATACAGCCGACCCACGTCAGAGAGACAGAGACAGCCGACCCACGTCAGTCATATGTACCGTCACACACTCCACTGTCAGTCACATGTACCGTCACACACTCCACTGTCAGTCACATGTACCGTCACACACTCCACTGTCAGCTGTCAGTCACCTGTACCGTCACACACTCCACTGTCAGTCACATGTACTGTCACACACTCCACTGTCAGCTGTCAGTCACCTGTACCGTCACACACTCCACTGTCAGTCACATGTACCGTCACCCACTCCACTGTCAGTCACATGTACCGTCACACACTCCACTGTCAGCTGTCAGTCACCTGTACCGTCACACACTCCACTGTCAGTCACATGTACTGTCACACACTCCACTGTCAGCTGTCAGTCACATGTACCGTCACCCACTCCACTGTCAGTCACATGTACCGTCACACACTCCACTGTCAGTCATATGTACCGTCACACACTCCACTGTCAGTCACATGTACCGTCACACACTCCACTGTCAGTCACATGTACCGTCACACACTCCACTGTCAGTCACATGTACCGTCACACACTCCACTGTCAGTCATATGTACCGTCACACACTCCACTGTCAGTCACATGTACCGTCACACACTCCACTGTCAGTCACATGTACCGTCACACACTCCACTGTCAGTCATATGTACCGTCACACACTCCACTGTCAGTCATATGTACCGTCACATACTCCACTGTCAGTCACATGTACCGTCACACACTCCACTGTCAGTCACATGTACCGTCACACACTCCACTGTCAGTCATATGTACCGTCACCCACTCCACTGTCAGTCATATGTACCGTCACCCACTCCACTGTCAGTCACATGTACCGTCACACTCCATTGTCAGTCATATGTACCGTCACACACTCCACTGTCAGTCACATGTACCGTCACACACTCCACTGTCAGTCACATGTACCGTCACACACTCCACTGTCAGTCGCATGTACCGTCACATACTCCACTGTCAGTCACATGTACCGTCACACACTCCACTGTCAGTCATATGTACCGTCACCCACTCCACTGTCAGTCACATGTACCGTCACATACTCCACTGTCAGTCGCATGTACCGTCACATACTCCACTGTCAGTCACATGTACCGTCACCCACTCCACTGTCAGTCACATGTACCGTCACACACTCCACTGTCAGTCACATGTACCGTCACACACTCCACTGTCAGTCACATGTACCGTCACACACTCCACTGTCAGTCGCATGTACCGTCACACACTCCACTGTCAGTCACATGTACCGTCACACACTCCACTGTCAGTCGCATGTACCGTCACACACTCCACTGTCAGTCACATGTACCGTCACACACACAACTGTCAGTCATATGTACCGTCACACACTCCACTGTCAGTCGCATGTACCGTCACACACTCCACTGTCAGTCACATGTACCGTCACACACACAACTGTCAGTCATATGTACCGTCACACACTCCACTGTCAGCTGTCAGTCACATGTACCGTCACACACTCCACTGTCAGTCACATGTACCGTCACACACTCCACTGTCAGTCACATGTACCGTCACACACTCCACTGTCAGTCACATGTACCGTCACACACACAACTGTCAGTCATATGTACCGTCACACTCCACTGTCAGTCACATGTACCGTCACACACACACTCCACTGTCAGTCACATGTACCGTCACACACTCCACTGTCAGTCAGATGTACCGTCACACACTCCACTGTCAGTCACATGTACCGTCACACACTCCACTGTCAGTCACATGTACCGTCACACACTCCACTGTCAGTCACATGTACCGTCACACACTCCACTGTCAGTCACATGTACCGTCACACACTCCACTGTCAGTCACATGTACCGTCACACACTCCACTGTCAGTCACATGTACCGTCACACACTCCATTGTCAGTCATATGTACCGTCACACACTCCACTGTCAGTCACATGTACCGTCACCCACTCCACTGTCAGTCACATGTACCGTCACACACTCCACTGTCAGTCAGATGTACCGTCACACACTCCACTGTCAGTCAGATGTACCGTCACACACTCCACTGTCAGTCACATGTACCGTCACACACTCCACTGTCAGTCACATGTACCGTCACACACTCCACTGTCAGTCACATGTACCGTCACACACTCCACTGTCAGTCACATGTACCGTCACACACTCCACTGTCAGTCACATGTACCGTCACACACTCCACTGTCAGTCAGATGTACCGTCACACACTCCACTGTCAGTCACATGTACCGTCACCCACTCCACTGGCAGTCACATGTACCGTCACATACTCCACTGTCAGTCACATGTACCGTCACACACTCCACTGTCAGTCACATGTACCGTCACACTCCATTGTCAGTCATATGTACCGTCACACACTCCACTGTCAGTCACATGTACCGTCACCCACTCCACTGTCAGTCACATGTACCGTCACACACTCCACTGTCAGTCACATGTACCGTCACACACTCCACTGTCAGCTGTCAGTCACAAGTACCGTCACACACTCCACTGTCAGCTGTCAGTCACATGTACCGTCACACACTCCACTGTCAGTCACATGTACCGTCACACACTCCACTGTCAGTCACATGTACCGTCACACACTCCACTGTCAGTCATATGTACCGTCACACACTCCACTGTCAGTCACATGTACCGTCACACACTCCACTGTCAGTCACATGTACCGTCACACACTCCACTGTCAGTCATATGTACCGTCACACACTCCACTGACGGCTCTGTCAGTCACATGTACCGTCACACACTCCACTGTCAGTCACATGTACCGTCACACACTCCACTGTCAGTCACATGTACCGTCACACACTCTACTGTCAGTCACATGTACCGTCACACACTCCACTGACGGCTCTGTCAGTCACATGTACCGTCACACACTCCACTGTCAGTCACATGTACCGTCACACACTCCACTGTCAGTCACATGTACCGTCACACACTCTACTGTCAGTCACATGTACCGTCACACACTCCACTGTCAGTCACATGTACCGTCACACACTCCACTGACGGCTCTGTCAGTCACAACTGTCACATCAGACATCGCACCAGAAACTACGGCTGTCACAAAACCAATTCAACCTCACAAGACAATATCCTAGTGTGTCAATACCGGTCTCGCAACGGTATGAATTCGCTCTCGGACAGACGCCCTTTGGCCCGTTAAGACAGATCGGGCGTCTTGCGACTCAGCCTCCGGTGACGTCCTGCCACTGACGCACCTCCGTCTTGTTGTCACTGCGGTCGATGTCGATGATGTCGCCCTTGATGGGGAACATGGTGACCCGCTCGGGGGCGTCGATGTTGTACCAGATGCAGAGGTTGGTCTGACTCTGAGCCACCACCACGTCACTGCCAGGAACCCACTGCGGGACACGTCAGGACGGGTTATAACCAGGAGCAGCCCGTCAGCGGGGCAGATCTGATAACCCACTGCGGGACACGTCAGGACACAGGCACGGGTTATAACCAGGAGCAGCCTGTCAGCGGGGCAGATCTGATAACCCACTGCGGGACACGTCAGGACACAGGCACGGGTTATAACCAGGAGCAGCCTGCCAGCTGGGCTGATCTGATAACCCACTGCGGGACACGTCAGGACACAGGCACGGGTTATAACCAGGAGCAGCCCGTCAGCGGGGCAGATCTGATAACCCACTGCGGGACACGTCAGGACACAGGCACGGGTTATAACCAGGAGCAGCCTGGCAGCGGGGCTGATCTGATAACCCACTGCGGGACACGTCAGGACACAGGCACGGGTTATAACCAGTTGCAGCCTGGCAGCGGGGCAGATCTGATAACCCACTGCGGGACACGTCAGGACACAGGCACGGGTTATAACCAGGAGCAGCCCGTCAGCGGGGCAGATCTGATAACCCACTGCGGGACACGTCAGGACACAGGCACGGGTTATAACCAGGAGCAGCCCGTCAGCGGGGCAGATCTGATAACCCACTGCGGCACACGTCAGGACGGGTTATATCCAGGAGCAGCCCGTCAGCGGGGCAGATCTGATAACCCACTGCGGGACACGTCAGGACACAGGCACGGGTTATAACCAGTTGCAGCATGGCAGCGGGGCAGATCTGATAACCCACTGCGGGACACGTCAGGACACAGGCACGGGTTATAACCAGGAGCAGCCTGTCAGCGGGGCAGATCTGATAACCCACTGCGGGACACGTCAGGACACAGGCACGGGTTATAACCAGGAGCAGCCCGTCAGCGGGGCAGATCTGATAACCCACTGTGGGACACGTCAGGACACAGACACGGGTTATAACCAGGAGCAGCCCGTCAGCGGGGCTGATCTGATAACCCACTGCGGGACACGTCAGGACACAGGCACGGGTTATAACCAGGAGCAGCCTGTCAGCGGGGCTGATCTGATAACCCACTGCGGGACACGTCAGGACACAGGCACGGGTTATAACCAGGAGCAGCCTGTCAGCGGGGCAGATCTGATAACCCACTGCGGGACACGTCAGGACACAGGCACGGGTTATAACCAGGAGCAGCCCGTCAGCGGGGCAGATCCGATAACCCACTGCGGGACACGTCAGGACACAGGCACGGGTTATAACCAGGAGCAGCCTGTCAGCGGGGCTGATCTGATAACCCACTGCGGGACACGTCAGGACACAGGCACGGGTTATAACCATGAGCAGCCTGTCAGCTGGGCTGATCTGATAACCCACTGCGGGACACGTCAGGACACAGGCACGGGTTATAACCAGGAGCAGCCTGTCAGCTGGGCTGATCTGATAACCCACTGCGGCACACGTCAGGACACAGGCACGGGTTATAACCAGGAGCAGCCCGTCAGCGGGGCAGATCTGATAACCCACTGCGGGACACGTCAGGACACAGGCACGGGTTATAACCAGGAGCAGCCTGTCAGCGGGGCAGATCTGATAACCCACTGCGGGACACGTCAGGACACAGGCACGGGTTATAACCAGGAACAGCCCGTCAGCGGGGCAGATCTGATAACCCACTGCGGGACACGTCAGGACACAGGCACGGGTTATAACCAGGAGCAGCCCGTCAGCGGGGCAGATCTGATAACCCACTGCGGGACACGTCAGGACACAGGCACGGGTTATAACCAGGAGCAGCCTGTCAGCTGGGGCAGATCTGATAACCCACTGCGGGACACGTCAGGACACAGGGACGGGTTATAACCAGGAGCAGCCCGTCAGCGGGGCAGATCTGATAACCCACTGCGGGACACGTCAGGACACAGGCACGGGTTATAACCAGGAGCAGCCTGGCAGCGGGGCAGATCTGATAACCCACTGCGGGACACGTCAGGACACAGGCACGGGTTATAACCAGGAGCAGCCTGGCAGCGGGGCAGATCTGATAACCCACTGCGGGACACGTCAGGACACAGGCACGGGTTATAACCAGGAGCAGCCCGTCAGCGGGGCTGATCTGATAACCCACTGCGGGACACGTCAGGACACAGGCACGGGTTATAACCAGGAGCAGCCTGTTAGCGGGGCAGATCTGATAACCCACTGCGGGACACGTCAGGACACAGGCACGGGTTATAACCAGGAGCAGCCTGGCAGCGGGGCAGATCTGATAACCCACTGCGGGACACGTCAGGACACAGGCACGGGTTATAACCAGGAGCAGCCTGTTAGCGGGGCAGATCTGATAACCCACTGCGGGACACGTCAGGACACAGGCACGGGTTATAACCAGGAGCAGCCTGGCAGCGGGGCTGATCTGATAACCCACTGCGGGACACGTCAGGACACAGGCACGGGTTATAACCAGGAGCAGCCTGTCAGCGGGGCAGATCTGATAACCCACTGCGGGACACGTCAGGACACAGACACGGGTTATAACCAGGAGCAGCCTGTCAGCTGGGCTGATCTGATAACCCACTGCGGGACACGTCAGGACACAGGCACGGGTTATAACCAGGAGCAGCCCGTCAGCGGGGCTGATCTGATAACCCACTGCGGGACACGTCAGGACACAGGAACGGGTTATAACCAGGAGCAGCCCGTCAGCGGGGCAGATCTGATAACTCACTGCGGGACACGTCAGGACACAGGCACGGGTTATAACCAGGAGCAGCCCGTCAGCGGGGCTGATCTGATAACCCACTGCGGGACACGTCAGGACACAGGCACGGGTTATAACCAGGAGCAGCCCGTCAGCGGGGCAGATCTGATAACCCACTGCGGGACACGTCAGGACACAGGCACGGGTTATAACCAGGAGCAGCCTGGCAGCGGGGCTGATCTGATAACCCACTGTGGGACACGTCAGGACACAGGCACGGGTTATAACCAGGAGCAGCCTGTCAGCGGGGCAGATCTGATAACCCACTGCGGGACACGTCAGGACACAGGCACGGGTTATAACCAGGAGCAGCCCGTCAGCGGGGCAGATCTGATAACCCACTGCAGGACACGTCAGGACACAGGGACGGGTTATAACCAGGAGCAGCCCGTCAGCTGGGCTGATCTGCAGCATCACGCCCTGCCATTTATCGTGATTGCTTCAGCCACATTAGAGCAGCAAAACGGCCGCTGAGCAAACACTTCACAGCGTACGCAACCGAGTCAAAAATGAATATTCCTAAATCGAACCCCTATATCTCCCGACGGTTGATGCAGAGATAGCGCCTAAGTGGCGAGCAGAGGAAAGGGCCGCTGCAACCGTCTGCGGGCGAATGCACGGAATCGGAGATAGACGCTGCTGACTCGCCTGTACGAATGTGCAGTAGTTGAGGATGACGGTGTTGGTCTTGGTCTCGATGTCGACCAGCTGCAGGCGCTGCCGTTTGTCGCGGAACAACAGCTTGAGACCGGTCTCGTTCAGCTCCAGCCAGTCGATCTTGGTGTCATGAGGGATCACCCCCAGGTTCACACCGTACATGAGATCAACTGCGGGCACGTCAGGTCAGAAGAGGTCAGGACACTTCATGCTCAATGGGCTGGGCGGGGCAATACAGGTCAGAACAAGTCACTGGAGATGTCGGCATGTTACCTTAGCATACTCTCCATACAATAGAACCGCTGGCGCAAAATAAGCTCGCAGAGCAAATTCGGTGCACAACTGAAGCAAGACGCTGGTCCATATCGACAGCACTCACTGATGGTGATGGTCTTCAGGTCGACCAGGTAGGCCATCTTCTTGCTGTCCTCGACACCCTTCTGCCGCCGCTCGTTGATCCTGACGCTGATCAGGTGCGGGTTCATAAACTCGGTCCTGCCGTCACAGTCAGCCGGGTCAGGAGGCCGTCAGAGGTGGACCGGTGACATAACCGGGCCACACACTGGCAATCACCCGCCACACGGTCAGCCGGGTCAGGAGGCCGTCAGAGGTGGACCGGTGCCATAACCGGGCCACACACTGGCAATCACCCGCCACACAGTCAGCCGGGTCAGGAGGCCGTCAGAGGTGGACCGGTGCCATAACCGGGCCACATACTGGCAATCACCCGCCACACGGTCAGCCGGGTCAGGAGGCCGTCAGAGGTGGACCGGTGACATAACCGGGCCACACACTGGCAATCACCCGCCACACGGTCAGCCGGGTCAGGAGGCTGTCAGAGGTGGACCGGTGACATAACCGGGCCACACACTGGCAATCACCCGCCACACGGTCAGCCGGGTCAGGAGGCCGTCAGAGGTGGACCGGTGACATAACCGGGCCACACACTGGCAATCACCCGCCACACGGTCAGCCGGGTCAGGAGGCCGTCAGAGGTGGACCGGTGACATAACCGGGCCACACACTGGCAATCACCCGCCACACAGTCAGCCGGGTCAGGAGGCCGTCAGAGGTGGACCGGTGACATAACCGGGCCACACACTGGCAATCACCCGCCACACGGTCAGCCGGGTCAGGAGGCCGTCAGAGGTGGACCGGTGACATAACCGGGCCACACACTGGCAATCACCCGCCACACGGTCAGCCGGGTCAGGAGGCTGTCAGAGGTGGACCGGTGACATAACCGGGCCACACACTGGCAATCACCCGCCACACGGTCAGCCGGGTCAGGAGGCCGTCAGAGGTGGACCGGTGACATAACCGGGCCACACACTGGCAATCACCCGCCACACGGTCAGCCGGGTCAGGAGGCCGTCAGAGGTGGACCGGTGACATAACCGGGCCACACACTGGCAATCACCCGCCACACGGTCAGCCGGGTCAGGACCCAGGAGGCCGTCAGAGGTGGACCGGTGTCATAACCGGGCCACACACTGGCAATCACCCGCCACACGGTCAGCCGGGACAGGACCCAGGAGGCCGTCAGAGGTGGACCGGTGTCATAACCGGGCCACACACTGGCAATCACCCGCCACACGGTCAGCCGGGTCAGGAGGCTGTCAGAGGTGGACCGGTGACATAACCGGGCCACACACTGGCAATCACCCGCCGCACGGTCAGCCGGGTCAGGAGGCCGTCAGAGGTGGACCGGTGACATAACCGGGCCACACACTGGCAATCACCCGCCACACGGTCAGCCGGGTCAGGACCCAGGAGGCCGTCAGAGGTGGACCGGTGCCATAACCGGGCCACACACTGGCAATCACCCGCCACACGGTCAGCCGGGTCAGGAGGCCGTCAGAGGTGGACCGGTGACATAACCGGGCCACACACTGGCAATCACCCGCCACACGGTCAGCCGGGTCAGGACCCAGGAGGCCGTCAGAGGTGGACCGGTGCCATAACCGGGCCACACACTGGCAATCACCCGCCACACGGTCAGCCGGGTCAGGACTCCAGGAGGCCGTCAGATGTGGACCGGTGTCATAACCGGGCCACACACTGGCAATCACCCGCCACACGGTCAGCCGGGTCAGGAGGCCATCAGAGGTGGACCGGTGACATAACCGGGCCACACACTGGCAATCACCCGCCACACGGTCAGCCGGGTCAGGAGGCCGTCAGAGGTGGACCGGTGACATAACCGGGCCACACACTGGCAATCACCCGCCACACGGTCAGCCGGGTCAGGAGGCCGTCAGAGGTGGACCGGTGACATAACTGGGCCACACACTGGCAATCACCCGCCACACGGTCAGCCGGGTCAGGAGGCCGTCAGAGGTGGACCGGTGCCATAACCGGGCCACACACTGGCAATCACCCGCCACACAGTCAGCCGGGTCAGGAGGCCGTCAGAGGTGGACCGGTGCCATAACCGGGCCACACACTGGCAATCACCCGCCACACGGTCAGCCGGGTCAGGAGGCCGTCAGAGGTGGACCGGTGACATAACCGGGCCACACACTGGCAATCACCCGCCACACAGTCAGCCGGGTCAGGACCCAGGAGGCCGTCAGAGGTGGACCGGTGCCATAACCGGGCCACACACTGGCAATCACCCGCCACACGGTCAGCCGGGTCAGGACTCCAGGAGGCCGTCAGAGGTGGACCGGTGTCATAACCGGGCCACACACTGGCAATCACCCGCCACACGGTCAGCCGGGTCAGGAGGCCGTCGGAGGTGGACCGGTGCCATAACCGGGCCACACACTGGCAATCACCCGCCACACGGTCAGCCGGGTCAGGAGGCCGTCAGAGGTGGACCGGTGCCTGGGTTGTGGGAACCCCTGACACTGGGTTGTGGGAACCCCGGACACTGGGTTGTGGAAACCCCGGACACTGGGTTGTGGGAACCCCGGATACTGGGTTATGGGAACCCTGGACACTGGGTTGTGGAAACCCCGGACACTGGGATGTGGGAACCCCGCACACTGGGTTGTGGGAACCCCGGACACTGGGTTGTGGGAACCCCGGACACTGGGTTGTGGGAACCCCGGACACTGGGTTGTGGAAACCCCGGACCCTGGGTTGTGGAAATCCCGGACACTGGGTTGTGGGAACCCCGGACACTGGGTTGTGGGAACCCCGGACACTGGGTTGTGGGAACCCCGGACATTGGGTTGTGGGAGCCCCGGACACTGGGTTGTGGGAACCCCGGACACTGGGTTGTGGGAACCCCGGACACTGGGTTGTGGGAACCCCGGACACTGGGTTGTGGAAACCCCGGACACTGGGTTGTGGGAACCCCGGACACTGGGTTGTGGGAACCCCGGACACTGGGTTGTGGGAACCCCGGACATTGGGTTGTGGGAGCCCCGGACACTGGGTTGTGGGAACCCCGGACACTGGGTTGTGGGAACCCCGGACACTGGGCTGTGGGAACCCCGGGCACTGGGTTGTGGGAACCCCGGACACTGGGTTGTGGGAACCCCGGACACGGGGTTGTGGGAACCCCGGACACTGGTTTGTGGGAACCCCGGGTACTGGGTTGTGGGAACCCCGGACACTGGGTTGTGGGAACCCCGGACACTGGGTTGTGGGAACCCCGGGCACTGGGTTGTGGGAACCCCGGACACTGGGTTGTGGGAACCCCGGACACCGGGTTGTGGGAACCCCGGACACTGGGTTGTGGGAACCCCGGACACTGGGTTGTGGGAACCCCGGACACTGGGTTGTGGAAACCCCGGACACTGGGTTGTGGGAACCCCGGACACTAGGTTGTGGGAACCCCGGACACTGGGTTGTGGGAACCCCGGACACCGGGTTGTGGGAACCCCGGACACTGGGTTGTGGGAACCCCGGACACTGGGTTGTGGGAACCCCGGACACTAGGTTGTGGGAACCCCGGACACTGGGTTGTGGGAACCCCGGACACTGGGACCACTCGTCATCTGAGCGGCTGTAACAGCCTGATTATCTCACCTGACCGAGCCGAGCAGCTCGACTCGTCATCTGAGCGGCTGTAACAGCCGGAGTATCTCACCTGACCGAGCAGCTCGACTCGTCATCTGAGCGGCTGTAACAGCCGGAGTATCTCACCTGACCGAGCAGCTCGACTCGTCATCTGAGCGGCTGTAACAGCCGGAGTATCTCACCTGACCGAGCCGAGCAGCTCGACTCGTCATCTGAGCTGCCGTAACAGCCGGAGTATCTCACCTGACCGAGCCGAGCAGCTCGTTGTTGCCGTACTCGATGACGCTCATCTCCCCAGCGTTAAAGATCATGCAGCAGTTGGCGTTCTCGAAGAAGAACTTTTCGTTGCCGCTGTTGTCCATCCAGGGCACCTCGGAGAGGAGGTTCCGAGACAGGTCTCCGACCAGCATCGTCTCCGGCGTGCGGGCCACCAGGTACCGCTCCTTACCTGACAAAACACCGCCGGCATACTGAGTCAGCGAGTCAGTGAGTCAGTCACTGAGTCAGCGAGCTCACCAGGCATACTGAGTCAGCGAGCTCACCACCTACGGCACAAAAGCGAAATATTGCAATTATTCATTGCAAATTACATTACACATTATAATTTTAGCGGACGTCTAGCAAGCTTGGGAGGGCAGCCAGCCCGAGGGCGTCTGGAAACGGTGTGGCGTCGTACCCATGAACTTGACGTCCTCGATCTCGTATCCGTACTGTGACTTGAGAATGACGCCGCGTCCGCCACCTTTGAGCGGCTTGATGAGCACCTGAGACGGG
Source organism: Chirona hameri (assembly GCA_036785665.1). NCBI lineage: Eukaryota > Metazoa > Arthropoda > Thecostraca > Balanomorpha > Balanidae > Chirona > Chirona hameri. Next base: position 165,725 of record JAXIVJ010000901.1, read on the forward strand.
CCGACGTACGTCATCTCCCAACGGTCGTTCCAGACGGCTCGCCTGCCGGGAACACGCAGCAGGGCCCACCGGTCACCGCAGCTCGGCCAGAGGGAGGCTGCGCCGCCACAGTCGGGAAATACCACGCAACGAACCTGTACGAACACGCTACGACTAGAAACATACGTTTGTCTATTACAGGCGGGCTATGCCTTGTTTTAGTACAGCTCGGGAAGTCGTAGTAAATGCAACTTTTAGCCATACGCTGACAACCTGATCTCACCACCCCAACCCAGCCTGCCTCGATCACTTCCTAGATTGTATCTTCTCAAACGGTATCACCCCACAAATCTACACCGCACCCCACTCCGACCGTAATCCGACACGTTCCCGTCCCGTGTCACCCGGGCCGTCCCGTCCCGTGCCGTCCCGTGCCGCCCCGTGCCGCCCCGTGCCACCACCCGTGTCGTCCCGTGTCGTCCCGTGCCGTCCCGTGCCAGTCCCGTCGGCCGTCCGTGCCGTCCCGTGCCGTCCCGTGCCGTCCCCGTGCCGTCCCGTGCCGCCCGTGCCGCCCGTGCCGTCCGGGCCCACCCGTGCCGTCGACCACTGACTCAGAGTGCCGAGTCGAACAGCTCGACGCTGCCGCAGAGGCTGCCGCAGCGACCCGCGAGCCGTCCCGCTTCCAGGACAGCCGCCGTGATCGTGTACAGGTTTTTTATGTCCGTTATCTTGGAGCTCCTCCCAGATGTTTCGCCGCGGACTCCAGTCGAACCACGCGCAGCCTGCTCCGGAGGGACAGCGCGGTGCGGGGGGGGACGGTCACAGAGGGGGACGGTCACGGAGGGGGGGACGGTCACAAAGGGGGGGGGGACGGTCACGGAGGGGGGGGGGGGGGGCGGTCCCGGAGCGGGGGGTGGGGGGGGGTGGCGGCGGTCCCGGATCGGGGGAGGGGGCGGGTCACGGACGGGAGACAGTCACGGAGGCATGGTATCGGGACTGGGATCAACACTCAGAAGCAGTGAGTGGCCTAATGAACTCTGCCACCTAGTAGTGTCCCAGTGTCCACTGCTCGTGGTACGCCATACAGGATTGAGAATATCAACATTAGGCTGACATTTGACTCGGTGGCTTGTGAGTGACTAGCAGACGCACCGCACCGACTGTGGACACATCTCGAAACTGCCACTCTCGGCATCACATTAGCGCTGTCGACGGCTCTGACTGACCCTATTCGAAGCTGCCGACCACACACGCTCTGTCCGCTGGGGCTGCAGACGGCCGTGGTCAGCTCCTTCTCCGTGTCGTCCCCGGCGTAGTCAAACTGCTGGCCCAGCGGCGGCCCTCCTGCGGTATACGGGACACAGACGCATACATCCTTTGTTCATACATATAACACACTACACTTACTTGCGCTGCAGTGTTATTATATCGAGAGAGAAAAAAATGAAAAGGAGCCAAGTAATAAGAGAGAAAGTAAAACAACACAAGGAGTCAAGTGCTTCGCGTTAACCAGCGAAACATAACACATTTATTGACACAACACACAGCTTCTCTGCTGTAACACTGGTCGCCGTAAGACAAGCAGCTGTAGGAAGTGATAACGAATCATATACCACCTGCAGTAGCGCCTGAGCGGGGTTTGAGCCGGGCCGGTGCGATCACGGGCCCGTCCCGTCGCGTGACGGCCCGCCTGAGTTAGCGCCTGAGCGGGTTGAGCACGGGCGTCGAGGTGCGATCCGGGCCCGTCCCGCGCCTCCAGCCGGCCCGCCTGCAGCATATACATACCAAAAGGAAACACAATTCTAAAGAATAGTGTTATCCTTGTGAAAACCAACCTTCGGTTACCTACCTTGGTGTAGAAGATGAACTTGCGGTCGCAGCCCGCCGATCCCTGATGTGGGTTGTTGCCCAGCAGAGTGCGTATGGCGGCACGTTGTGCTGCAGGAGCTTGCCTGTGGGGTGGAGCGGGCAGAGTACAGGGTCAGGCACGTCGAGGACGGGCCGCCGACACGGTGGGCACAGTCGCCAGTCTGGGCCCCACAACACGCACTCGACTGGCACCTGCGTATGGACCGGTAGATATGGCCGGTAGATATGGCCGGTAGACTATGGCTCGTTAGACCGAAAGATGTGCACTTCCGCAGGGGAAAGCTAAACTCGCGGTATACGACAACAAAATACCAGCCTAGATGAAAATTACTACACAAATATTACAAATTCATGTTATTTTCGAATAACATTAACAAGTTAAGAGAATAACTTAAGTTTAATAACGATAACGTTATTATTATACCTTCATTTCATTTATTGTATTATCATACGTGTGTCTCAGTCTAATGCGTCAGGCACCTAATTTTGCATCTTGAGTGGATAATTATTATCCTAAGGTCACAAATATTAACACATGTCTACCAATATTGTGTGAGAACAGACGCATTATCAGCATCTTATGCAGTAAATCGTATAAAAGTAAAAAGAGCAGCCTTATCGTCGTCAGAAGGTTTCCAGTTTTTTTGTGCAAATGAAACACCATGGGATTTATTATTTTCGGTATTAGGGAACCTCAAGCGATTTTTTTCTCTCATTGTTTTCAAAGTTTTAAAAAGTCTGTTAAATTCGCTGAAAATTTGGGAGAACGTCATTACAGACATGACATTTATATAATCGTTAATTTTAGAGGATCGATACTGAACATTACAGACGCAAAATTGACCTTTTACCAGTCGGTGTATCCAAAATACACGTAATCTCACACTATCGAAAACGTTGAAATGGTCAGTTATGTCATATGTGTATATAACGATAGTAAAACCATTCTGACAAAAACTTTGCGAGGCAATGCCGTATAATTTGCGTTACTTCTGGATATTATCGACGAAGCTGGATATACGGCCGGATATTATATATACTATAAAAATCAGGTGGGCGTCGCCACGGGGGGGGGGGGAGGGGGCAGCAGGGCCCCCACACACACATAACCAAAAAGTAGGGGGAGGGGCTGCCCCCCTCCCCCGCTACCAACCGCGATCCTAACCTTAAAAGATGAATGTTTCACCGTTAGTGAAAGCTTGTCAAATATACGCTGGTTGTTAGTCGTACAATATGAAGCAAGTGGCTGCTGAAAACGATGGTGATAATTTTGCTCTCGAAAGTCACCTTAACTTTATACAAATGACAGTTTTTAACTTTTGGTGATAATGTCGTCATTATTGAGCTATAGACCACCCGCTGACTTGGCTGAGAAAGTGGGATTGCTGAGAAAAAAATACGCTGTGTCAGCCAATCAGCGGCGGCACCGCACTAGCACCGACTCGCATTTTGCAAAACTAGATAAATTGAATTGCTTAAAAACTGCTAAGTTTTTGGGAAATGACGATAGGACTTTTCAGCATTTCAATAACGGCCAAAGATAGTGGTTATCTCAGGTTCAAATCAATACAACGCTGTGTTGTATAGGAAAAGCATTCCTTTAAGGTATTCAGGCTAAGAATCTACATTATTTTGCAAAATATTTTTGTCATCGCCTCAACAACGATGCGGGGCAGATATTTGGTGGACGACATAAATTGGATACATCCTTGATACAGTCTTGAGGGGCGGCCACCCGATCGACAGTGGGCGCCACCATATTG